>JANPWX010000271.1:3669123-3771641 GCA_024734555.1 Trochalopteron elliotii | reverse complement strand
GTTGCCTGTGTATGGGGTGGAGCGCGGGCCGCCCTGCGCGCCAAACGCGCGCCAAACCCGCGCCGAGCGCGCGCCTGGCCCCGCCCCGGCCGTGCCCCGCCCTCCGCCTTGGCGGGAAAAGCGGAGGGACGGGCTCCGCCCGGCCGGGCCCGCCTGTCCCTGGTGGCCCTATCCGTGCCAAACGTGGGACAGCGGCACGTTTCCCTGAGAAAGGACCTTCTGTGATGTTTGATCTTCGCAGGCTTTCAAGCTTAATCAACAGGAAAGGACATTTAACCCCTTTGAAACAGCAGCCAACAAGCAATCCCTGAGTGACGTCCAGGTGTTAAAAAGACAAATTACTTGTGGGTAGTTACCTTGTCAAGGTTTAGGGCTCGAGGTGATCTCCGACCTCGGGGGAGGTTAGCAAAACCTGGGGAGAAGGATGCACTGCTGATAAAGGACACGAAGAATGCCGAATTTATGGGCCACAAGGATATTTGGCAGGACCCCAAAACTAAAAAGACAACTCGGCAACTGCTCCAGCTGGATAAAAGGTAACTCTATCAGGGAGAGATGGTGACCACCGATTCACCAACTCAGAGACCCAAGAAACCCACTGACCCAAAAGAAGAGGAAGACTGAGTATGGAACTAGTTAGCAGAAGCAAGAGAGTCATTAATAAGCAGAAGATAGAATACTAATGAATAACAGAACTATGTAACTTTTAGCCAATGAACATTAATGCCTTTGTTTACTAAAATGCATAAATATTGAAAGGTTTTGGTAGTTGTCGTGCTGGCTTGTGGCTCTGCCACCCAGCATCCCTTTCTGTGCAGAACTGTGAATAAACCAAATACTTCAACTCTGTATATGGACTGGCCTCTCACAAACCAAGTCAAAGAACCTATTTTGGGACAACAGCTGCTGCCCTACAAACCCCATTCCCTGCTTGCCATGGGGCCACAGTGCTTGTTATGGTTAATGGTGTGATGGCATGAGCTGGAGCCTTCTCACAAAAACATCCTCAGGGAAGGAGAAGTTGTGGCACTGGCATCAGAGAACTTCCTTACTGCCCTGCAGCACTGTGGTGGGAAGAGGAGAAGCTGGTACGTGGCTGGAGGAGAAGCTTGGAGAGGTGCTAGCCCCATTTCTCAGCTGGTTTCACTCACAGAGGCACAGCAGAGCTAAGAAGTGGCAGCTAAAACAACAGGATCTCTTCCTACAGTTTTGGGTGCTCTTTTTCATATTAATTGGTGAGGCTATGTCCTTTAAAAGCAATTTTCTGATGCATTACAACACATGGTGCACATGGTGTGACTCTTGGGGCTGTCGTGTGCAGAGTGAGGAGCTGGACTTGGATGATCCTTGTGGGTCCCTTCCAGCTCGGAGTATTCTGTGGTTCTGTGACTATGAAAGACAATTCCATTTCATGGTTCTTGACTGGTATGCTTGAGATACAGGAGTACCAACCAAAAATAACAACTTATTTTTATAAGCTTAAATCCGTAGAAAAAATATTTTCTGTCGCCAGATGCCAGTTAGCACAGCTTTTCCTTTCACTAACATTGCTGCTTAGCATTTCAAGCCAAAGCCTCTCCTTCCCTTTTGCACAGCTGTAGGATAAAAAGCCACAGGTGCGCTCCCTCCGCCAGCAAAAACGTGGAACTGCAAGTCAGGGCTTTAACCACAAGAGGTCCTGCAAATCCAGCTGATATGGAAGGGTTTTGAAAGCCTGTTCCTTCTAAAAGAAAACGATTTCCTTTTAACATCAAAGCACAATTCCATTTAACTTGTCATCTGTTGCATTCAGAAACAATCTGATGTGGTCTCTGCCTCAAACTGAAGTACAAAAGCAAAGGCATTTATTTTCCTGAGAAAAATGCAGTGGATTCCACTGCATGTGGCCTGTGAAGTGCTTGGAAGTGAGACATGCTGCAGGATAACCCCCTCAGCAGATTCCTATCAAAAACACTCACCAGGACCGGTACCTGCACAAGTATTTGGGTGGGCCATTTTTTCAATTTTCTTGCTGTAAATAGGCAACACAATTTAAATTTTTCTGGAAAATTACAGTGATCATCCATCTGGCAGGTAGGAGCAGGTTGATGGGATGAGGCAAGAAGAGGAAAAACTTGGGCGAATGCTGAAAGAAGGCCCAGTTTTAAAGATAAAGCCTGTTTTGATCAGAATCCTGATAGATTCTCCCTGGAGATGACTCTTGTCTGTTCAGAAGAGGAATGGAGATGACAGGAAAGCATGAAGGGTCACCTGAATTTGGTGGCCTCCTGAGCCAAGATGGTATGAGTGGCACAGAAGTCATTTTATTGTTGGGGTCAAGTTTGATAGCCCTGGGGTTTCTTCAGGCTGGGAGGAGCATGAGTCAGTCCTGGTGACTCTGCTAGAAGAGGGACAGGTTACTGATTTGGGAACACTGTGAATGTCTCAAGAAGAGACTGTGATCCTTAGACTTTACAGACCACGTGGTCCAGAAGCTTGGGTAAGGGGCCTAGGAACTTCTTAATTTGTCCCATTCCGTGATACCAGTTCTCCAGTAGGAGGTGTCCCTGTGTCTGTGTCTGGGCATGCCTCCATTTATGGTGACAGCTGCTTGAAAAATGCCACACTGGAAACATACCTAAGCTTGTAATTTAGAAAGTCTGGATCCAACATCAGACACCCTTGCTAAGGTGTTATCCACAAAAATGTAGAAATTTAAATTTGCAGTAATGGGTTGTTGTATATCCCCTTTTCTCTGGGATCAGGCTGGGGAAAACACAGATCACAACAGCATTTATCAGATATCTTTTGTTATGCTGTTGTTAATAGCAAGGGACTCATTACACACTGCATTCATTTATTCCCCTGTGCAGTTACAAACATCTGCACTGACAGGTGGAGCAGGAGTTGGGAGACCAACCCCAGCTGGTTACTTAAAAGCAGAGGTGTGTGTTGATGTGTCAGGATGTTCAGGAAGTCCCTCCAGATCATTTTGTTTCGTCATTTATACATATGCGTGCGTGTTTTATGTATTCATATCCATAGATAGATAGACAGACAATCTTGTAGTTTTGCATATAGCAGCCTTCATGGATGTAGCCTGCATTGTACAACACCCATGGCTGATGCCAGTGGATTTGGACAGATTTGGCAGGGTGTCTGTGCTCAGTTTATCAGTTTTTGCGGATTCAGCAGGACTGTGAAGTCTCTGGAGCTCATCAGTTCTTGGCAGACACTCAGATGCTGCTGCTTGGCACACATGTCCCCTTCTCTTCAGCCTGCTTGGTCCTGGTGCCAATTTCTCCATCCACACTCGTGCCTGGTAGAGCCATTCACACTAGCTCAAGCTGAGGGGGTTTTTAGGACATGGTCTTCATCTTCTCCCTAGTAAAATACATAATTCTACTTGTTTTTCTGCCAATCTCAACAGGGCAGGTTCTAGAAAAATTAAAACATGAAAGTCTGAAGTTGTTTCATAGGAGGCTACAAAAGGTGTTATTGCTGAAAACTCTACAAACTACTCTGTCCTCCTCCCTTTTGTTAAATTTCCTATTTTTGAAGAGAAAGCCATCGGGAATTATACAGTTGCTGTAGTGCAGACTTTACACAAAACTCATCTGAGCACCAAAAAATGCTGTATTTATTGTAGTTCTTTTCTCTCTCTCTCCCTGACAATGCATACGCATATACTCCCACACAACCCTCAACCAAGCTTTTTAGCTCCCAAAGGGGTTCTGAACATTTTCCTTTCTAGAAACAGTGGAAATGGCAAGGATTTGTCTTTTTTCAAGATAATACCTCAGAATTTTTGAAAGTGAAACAACTTTGGCTATACCCAGCTTTTCTAGATTATACAGTGACCCTCTGCTATACATAGACTTTCATCCAGAGTTTAGAATAATTCATTTCTCTATTGTTAGTTGCTGGAATAAGGAAAAGGCTAACAAGGTAATTTCGAGGTCTTTCTGGAAAAAAATGAAGTCATGTGTAGAGAAGGATACTTAATAACAACAACAAAAAAGTGCAGCGCTGTTGGTGTTCCCAAGCTCAGCCAGCCCCGGCACCGCTGCACACCAGTGGGACTTGGCAGCCGAGGAGCGCTAGCGAGACTGAGGCGAAAGGACGAAAGCAGGGACTCCCCAAAGGTTAAGGCAATGCGAGTTTATTGGGGTCCACAACAGACCTCTCACCTCACGACCTGTGTCTCAGGAGAGACAGCTCAGTCCTCGAGGAGGGACCTTTTAAAGGGAGGTGGAACTCAGGGGAAGGTTCAACAGGAGACCAATAAGGCACAGTAGAGGAGTGGCTAGCAACATAATAGACGTACATGGCAACAAATCACAGGGAAGTGGGAGGGGGAAGCCTGGATCCTGCCCAATCACTTGACACCTCTCCTGGAATCTTCCAGACGCAGGGAGAGGCCCCGGGGTGGAGGACAGGACCAGGGGGTTATGTAACTTAAAGATTGACACATAATTGTCCTTGAGGGAAGACTTGGGGAACAACCAGTCAGGGTGCTGTAACAGGGGAAGGGTAGGGAGAAACCAGATATGAGTAACAAAAGGGGTACAGAGAACCAACCATCTTACAATTGAACTTTAACTTACAATCAAACATTAAAGTGAAAAACGCACCCCCACAAAAAAGCAAAGTGTCTTGAGGCCAGGTGGCTGGTTGTTTATCTTCTGTAGTGTTTGCTATCTCTCAATATTCTTTGGAAGATACATTTAACAGGAAGGAAAATCATTCTCAGGTGAGAGGTCTTGCTTTTGAAGTTGCCAGATACAGTTAAGAGCAAAATTGGTGAGGCTTAGGGAGCAGCAGGAGCAAGGCTGCTCCTGGCAGAGGCAGAGCTTTTGCTGACCCAGCATCTGAATCTGAGAACGGACTGGGCTGCGAGGGACAACATTCCATTTTTCATCCCCCAGAATCCCCAGGTCCTTCATGGCAGGGCTTCTCTCAACCCCTTCATCCCTCAGCCTGTATTGGTACTGAGGTTTGCCCTGACCTCTGTGCAGGACCTTGCACTTGGTCTTGTTGAACTTCATGTGACTATCGTGGGCCTCAAGTCTGTCCAGGTCCCCCTGGATGTCACCCTGTCCCTCAGGCACAGCAGCTGCACCACTTGGCTTAGTGTCTTCTGCGAATTTGCTGCTGCTGCACTTGATCTCACTGTCTATGTCGTTGATGAAGGTATTAAATACCACTGGTCCCAGTCTGAGGGACCCCACTCATTCCTGGTTTCCACATGGACATTGAGCTGTGTGGGCAGAGCAGGGTGCTGGTCACCACAACAGCCCCAGAGAAGGTGAGAGCACAGATCAGATCCAGGGTCAGTCCAGGAGGAAGGGCTGCAGGCAGGCACAGCTACAGGGAACATCACTCAGGCAAGGGCTGGGTCCTCAAGGCAAAAAGAAATGTTGATATCAAACTTTTGAAAGCTCTTCAGCCAAAATTTGCTAAGAGAGTGTTATCTGTGAGAGTTACTGTCAAGAGCAGTCTAGGAAATTTCACTTTGGTGTGCGTTTGAAATACCAGCTATGTGCACTACCCCTCTCTATGTGTCAGCTGAGCTGAGTGACAAATTTGCTTCCAGAGCTAACAGAAATCTCTGTAAGTGAGGAAAAAGAACCCCAAAGGCCTTGCTATTATAGGTAGAATTTTCTCATTTTGAGCAAAACTGTTAAGATTTTATCATCCCAATATTTTGCATTTTACGTTTGTGACAAATGTAGTGATTTTCACTCTTCTCCTTTATTATAAACACATTTTCTCAAAAAATTTTAATGTCTTTCATATTCACTTTTGGCACAAGAAATAGCCGTGGACAAAGATCATGGGATTTAGCTGGTTTTATAGGACTGCTGTAAACACCCAGTAATTATTAAAAAAACTGTGAAATAACTCTGGCATACAAATAGCTTCTGGGGAGTGGAAAGAGGAGTCCACTGCTTCATTTGATTAATGTGTGTCCTTTCTCTGAGGCTGACTTGAGCTGCTTTGGTCTCTACAGAGGTGAGGTGATCAGAGGTAACCTAAGTGCTTTGCAGGCCTTACCTCGGGGAAGGAGGCTGCCACGCCAGTCTTAGACTATGAAGTGGAACAATTCACAGGAACAGTTTCATCATGCTGATGTAGACAGGCCTGAAGGCAATGTTGACCTTCCTCAGAAGCTGCCCCAAAGGAGAATTTAAGCTTGAGGTGAATGCTGCAGGTAAGGCAACCAGTGAAAATGTTAAGTTTTAGAAAAATATGACCATGACAAAATGTTTATGAGTACTCAGGTCATTCTGACCTAAATATAATCAGTCTGGTAGGCTGATAAAAATCACATATTCTAATGCACTCATGTTGTATAGGCCTGGAAAAATGTAGGGTGTTTTAAAAGTGTGTTTAAAGGGCATTTTCCCCAGTGCTAAGTTTACCACTTGTCAGCATCCAGCATACATAAATCAGACACTGTTCATGCAGTAATTCATTGTCCTGTAACTGGGCTGAGAAACTACCTTTATTTTAGTAGCAGAAGATGATTAATTTCCTCTTTGCTTGCTTTTTTGCATGTCTGCAGACAGACAGATTCCTTGTACCAGTTTTAGAAGAGCTTGTACAGCAGTGAGAAATGAAGCAAGAACTGCATGTTCATTTAGGGTTCCTTTAATGTCACTGTATGACTAAAACCTTTCAACTGGGTTTTTTTTTACATGACAAAGCACCAAAAAGAAGAGATAGAATTGTAAGGTTTCTGAATAAATGACATCTTAGGATGCTTTGCTTATATTGTGCCTTCTCGTAGATGCAGATCTGAAGTGAGATGAGAGCTGCCAGAACAGCATGGAACAGAATTACCAGAAACAGGAGTTCAAAAATCAAGAGTCTAAACATAACCTGTGAAATTAATTCCCAATCAAAACTGCAGACAGACTGCATCTCCAATTTGGATGTTTTTCATGTGATACGGTAGAGATCTGTGCATAATAATAGAATGTCCTTAAAAAAAAAAAAAAAAACAGAAAGGAAAAAAAAGGCAGGAATCAAAATAAAAATGGGCCAGGGCTGAAGATGATCAAACTCTTCTCCATGATTCCATCCTGCTCCCACAGAACAGGAACATTCATCTGCTGATTTTGTTGGGTTCAGGATGCTCCTGCTATTTGAAAGTGTAGTAGCCACCCACAGTTATCCTGTTTCCTGCCTTCTGTTTTATTGTGCTTCTGTTAATAGTATGAACACTTGTAGATTTTTCACTGATACAGTTTGATAATTTCAATTTGCAAAGAAAAAATAACTTGCAAATCCAGAGGAAAAAAATAACTGTAATCAAACAGTCTGACCTGTACAGCGCCTGACATTGAATTTCCCTGAGTCAATCCCTGTTTAAATCAGATGATCTCTTGTGGAAAACAAAGAGTTTTGATTTAAAGGTTTGTAAAGGCTGGTAATGGCAGTGGTCTGTTAATAAAGTACCATGTGATATTTGCAGCTGTCAAGGGAGGGGACATAAATTTGAGCTAGATGGATAGGGTTAAGCAAGTTCCAAGCTTTTTCCCAGCACTGAATGAGTAAATTGATGTTGTTAAAAGAAATTATTTGTATTTTGCATTCCTGATGTCCTCTTGCTTCAGAGTTGTCACCTGTCAGCATTGGTGATGCATGAGAGAGGCAGCTGGGAAGCAGCCTGGTAATGATGAACCAGAATGGTTGCATTAAATGTTCCAGTCCTGCATCCCTGCCAAATACTGTTTGGGGAGCCGAAGGAAGGTTGGTTCCCACTAATTAAAATATGGCAAAAAAACCAAGAAGAGGTTTCTTTATTTCCTTTTAAATCTATAACTTTGTTCCTTATGTGGAGCTGATCTATTGCCAAGTGATTTTGGCACTAAATCTGGGGAAATATCTCCCAAAAGTTGTTTTTCTGATGCAGGCGCAGGCTGGGACAAGGGTGAGGTGACAAGGGGAGAGGTGGCCTGTTGTGCTATCACATGATGCTCTGAGTTTCACACTGGAGGGGTGTTGTGCCCAGTGAGCCCTGTCCACATGAGATCCATCCTCTGACTCAGACCTCAGGTGATAACTGGTTTTCCTAGCAAGAAAGAGTTTAACTATGAGCCTTTTCTGAATGAATATGCTTTTAGAAGGAAATGGTAACCAGTCATCCTACTAGTAGGAAATTAATAGCTCATTATAGCTACTACTCTGAGCCCTTTTTTGCAGACTTCTTTGTGCAGATGCTCTGAGAGGTCTCTTTCCTGAAGTTTCTGTTTTGTTTGCAGCTTTGTATTTATGTAACTTTGTTTTTAAGCATGCATACACTGAGCTTGTGACAGTCGAGAGCTCACTGATTGAAGTGAATGTAGAAATGAATTTTCCCCATAATGGCCAGGTTAGTGCTTGTAAAGCAGCACAGAGGGCAGAAGGGCAGAGGTACTCACAACATGATTTCAAATGCTTAATAGGAGATTGTTTTCATCAAATTCACTGCCTGTGTGCTTGTAGATGCCCTAGGGAGCTGGTTCAGTACTCATTTCTCTAACCTGGCAGTTCACTCTGTAAGATGCCTCAGTTTTATAACACTGCTATTTTAATGCAGCTCAGTTTTCACTATCATGTTATCTTTTAGCAGATGGGCTTGGGAGCCACATAACAGAAATCTTCTGAGGAGACAGGGCTTGAGATCTCTGAGGTGGCACTAATGACCTCTCCTTGAAACAAGTCGTGCTTGGCCCAAGGTAGAGCAGAGATCCTTCCCTGGTGTGTGGGGTAGAATATAAATCAGGGGAAACATGAAGACTGAGAGCTCACCATGGAATTACCAGGGCTTTCATCCTTCTCATCCCCATGATGGTAAATCTGTTTTTCTTCCTGTACATGGCAGTGCTCTGTGTTTCACTTCACTTGCTCCTGTCCATATCATTTTTGCCACCCTCAGAAGCTCAGGACACTCTCTGTGGTTATCTCCTTTTTTTGCTACATACATCCCCCTTCACATGCTACAGACACCAGGTTTCCCATTATTTAATTTTTCCTGTAACTCTTACTTTCCTCTACAGACTTTTCCAGTCCTTGCCAAGAGCTCCACTTGGAGCTGTTTTTCTTTTCTTTCTCATTGAGAAGGAAGCCATGCAGGGTGCTAATATTATATTTTCCATCAAGCTGCTGTTCACAGACATGAGGACAATGTTATGCTGTAAGGTGTTGATCTGTAGGTGGTTATCAATCTGTCCTCATTTCCCTCCTATTTTCACAAGGTTTTGACCACCCTGTCTGAACAGAAACAGCAGCAAACCCTGCAGACAAATGCCACCACATTTGAATATAAAGTCCAGTTCATTATTTTTTAATAGTGCTTTGTTATTTGGAAAAATATCAAAGCATCAAATGCTAAAGCTGGTCCCTAATAATTATTGTTGAAAACAGTTGCTAGTATAATTGCTTTGGTACACAGTAAGTTATATTGCAACCTGCAATCATCTTCATAAAGTCCTGTGGTAGTGGTAAAAAGAAAATAAAAATACATGAGGTGTACCCGGATGGTGGCTGTTGCATGATATGGCAATTAAGCAGGCTGGGGGAGCAGTGAGGCAAGGAGTGACATGGGGACAATTTACCTACAGCACAGAATTGTTAGATCTATTTGTGCAGCTGGCATGCATACCTTGGAAAGGCAGAGAATTTAAAACTGAATTCATTTCAGGTAAGGACATATTTGAGACAGTGCCAAATACACTAATCCTTTCCACGGGTCAGCTCTAAAAATTATTTTCTTTTGCAAGCAAGTTTCTATTTTAATTAAAAAACTCCAAGATTGATTGATATTTAAAATAAGCTAATATAAAAAGGTGTCCTCCTCCACTCCTTCCTTTAACTGCCTGCTAAAGCCAACAATCCAGACATGATCCAGTGACAATTGTATTACCATGGAACTCTGCAGTCCTGCACTGACAGTTGCAGCCCTGCTGGTCTGCAGTGAGCAAAAATGTTATTTGAAGCTTCATTTTTAGGATCACTGCAGTATTTTCTTATCTGTTTTCCTGTGGAGAATTTGGAGGAGACACGTGTAAGGCTTTTTGCCAGGACAGAGCAGGTGGTGGCCTGCTATGAGAAGCCTTGAGAAGGATGTGCAGCCAGTCCTCACATGCTCACCTTGAGGCTGACATTCAGGCTGCCCCTTGGTGTGATCCAGACCCCACCCAGGCTGCTCTCCCCCTCAAATACTGGATGACCCTGCTGGCACTCTTCCTCACCCAAGGAGTAGTCCCCATAGCTCCTATGGGCTTCCTACATTGCTCTGCAGAGCTGACTCCAGGTAACCCTTATGGCAGAATATTGCTGGCTGTTCAAATATGATGGGCACCACCTCTGTTCATTGTATATTTATCACAGGCACCCAAAATATATGAAGTATATAGCTCTCAAAAAATTGCAGGGTTTTAGATATTTTTGCTGAATTGTAGTGGGATAATTATCTCTCTGTGAACAGAACTGCTGCAGCCATGAATAATAAGCATCTTGTCTATGGGACTCTATAACCTGTGAACTGTGATTTTTATCAGAAATGGGAGTTCATGTGTATGTGCCAGACAGCAAATATCTATAGTTCTCCTTTTCACAAATTTGACAGAGTGGTTGGGAGGTTAGAGTACTTGCATGGCAAGTCTGCTGCTGTCAGTGCTGCCTGAACTTCAGAAGTTAAAGCTTATAGTTGTGACATTCATTCATGCATAATTTAAGGTATAATCTCTATCATTAAATTTGACTTTTCCACAGGGTTACCAGGAAACAAGGCCTCATTTTTACACACTTCCTTTTCATTACTATTTTTTTAAGCTTCACATGTAATGGTTTTCTGTTTGACACATTCTCTTTTATTCCTAGTTTCAGGAAGGCAACTTCAGCCGGAAGACTCCCACGTCACTGCTTGACTTGTCTGCTACCACATGTCCTGAACATCCTGTGTTCATAGTAACAATACAGTGCAGGTTTTGTATTAATAGAAGTACACCTAAATCCTTTCCACTTGTCTCAGAGCATCTGCCGTCTCCTCCTACATTCTTCCTTAAATCTTAACACAGGGTCTCTTAGAGAAAATCCTGCTTCACACTTAAACGAGCTCATTGAATTGGTACTTTTTAATGCATATATTTTTACATGTCTTTTTTTCTGCAAATGGAAAATGCATTTCATTAGTTTGAAGCCTTTTGTGTTGGAAAAATAACTAAATAGATGCAGTAAAATCTGACAATTTTCTGAGTGAAGTTTTTGTTCACTGTCTTTTCCTCTGCCCTCAGGTGGTGGCTTACTTACCTCACAGCCAATTACAGCTGGGCAGCACTTGCAACAGAGATTTGTAATTTTAGAAGAGTCTCTTTGGTAACAGATGGCCTCTTTTTTTTTTTTTTTTGTAAGGACTGCTGAAGTCCTTTAGTATCTAATTTAAGTAAAATCTGTGAGCTGACAGCAGACTTATGCTACATTGCCAACTCTGGGCATTAAAAAATAACAAGTTTTTAAAATATAATGAACATTTAAATTTGCCTGGTGATTTTTCAATCCAAGGTGCTGAGTGGTCTAATTTTCAAATATTTCCCTGGAAGAATGAAAGTCAAGAAGTTGCCTTCCTTTCAAATAAATTCTCATGTAATCCTGGGGATTTTAAAACTGGGGTTTCACAGAAGGTGTCATCTGTTGTGAATTTCACAGAAAAAAAATCTCCTGATACTTGCAACTGTGCAGCTGGCAGTGCACAACAGGAGAGCCCTGCACCCTCCTGGGGTGCATCAACTGCTTGTGCCCATGGGTTAGTGTCTGTACACACAGACACGTGATGTGAAATTCAGAAAGTTCCCTTTCCCAAAGAGGGATTAACTTTCCAGGAGTGGACAAAGGGGAGTCCATTTCCATTAACTCTCCACCAAGCTGTGCAAAGTCCCTGTAGGCAGGGAGAGCCTGAGGGGGCAGCTGAACATCTTCTAATGGGCCTGCCTGGAGCCCTGGGAAGGGCACAAGGGCTCAGTGCTCACAGTCATCCACCAGCTGGATGGTTGTTACCTTCTGCACCTGCTTCAGATGGAGGTGATCAATCCACTGCCAGTTATTTCCACGCAGTCAGATACAAGCTGAAATCACAGATGTTCACTGATAGTGCCAAGACCAGAGCAGCAGCACTTCCACAGCGTCACTCTGCTGCAGAGAGGCCAAGCAGTGACCTCCTGCACAAGCACTGCTGTCACTCCAGGTGCCTGCACAGCAGGTCTAGATTTACTGCTTGATTTCAAGCAGGTCTACCTAAAGTAAGTGCCTATTGCCATTCAACCATTTCCCACATCAGTTCTAAATGCAGCTCCCAGTCCTCAGTCTGTTGCTTCCACCTGATTGACTGAGAGCAGCCCAGCTTTGTGTAGGACAGGGATGTGATATCAGGTCACACTGATGTCACACCACACTGAGACAGGGCACACAAAAAAGCACAGATCTGCCCGAGCATCCTTCCTCTGATGGTTGTGTGGGTGGAAGAAAGTGGTCAATGCTTAATTTTTGTGGTGTTGGTGCACTGTAACCATGCAGGATCACCATGCTGAACCAGTTTCTTTTTGGGCTGCTGGTGCATTTTTCTCCACTTTTAAGGATTTTGTGGCAATGGTCAATGCTATTGTCAGAAAAACAATAACTCCTTTCCAAGACTTTTGCCGTATAAAGAAGTGGTGAGACAAAAAGATCAAAAATAATAAACCCAAAACAATAAATGGAGGGCAAAAAAACACCCCGACACACACAAAATAAGACAAGAAGAATCGGGACATAGGAGAGAAAAAGAAAAGTAGTTGAAAAAAGAGAAGAGGAATCAGTGGAAGCAGGAGGGAAATGAATCTTAAGACATGATTCTGGAGGAATACCCCATCTCTCCTTAAGGTACCTCCCTGCCTTGAAAGGAGCTACAAGGCACCAGCTGCACCTGAATCTCTTTCAAGCGAGGTGTTTATGTCTTCCTGCCAGCCCTGCTGCCTGAAATGAGGTATGTCTTCGTGACTTACTCCAGAGAATCATAAAGCTATTTCTGAATGAGCCAAAATCTATTGGTGTAATCTTTGGTGGTGGGTTGTTTTTATTTAAAAGGACTACTTTGTTCTCTCATAGCCAAGCCAGGAACAGAGGCAGGGACCAACAACACCATCCAGGATACTGCAGTAGAGGGAGCCACACCATCACCATCCCTGACTGATCATGTAAGTACAGTGTCTTTCAGTAATATTTTTTCTTTCTTTCTTTTCTTTCTTTTCTTTCTTTTCTTTCTTTTCTTTCTTTTCTTTCTTTCTTTTTTTTAATGTCCAAGAGCTGAACTTCTAAAGACATTTAAGAATCAAACAACAGAAAAAATTTTGGTCCTTTACACGATATTATAAATTGTGTTTTCTCATATCCCTGTATAACACACTGAGTCTACTGGTTAGCCTGATTGCTCAATATTCTCCCTTTTCCAGAGTTTTGTTGCAAAAAAAAAGAACTCAAACCAAAACAATAATATTGCAGATTTTTGTAATCTTTTTTAGGAAAATTCCAAGTTTACATAGTACTATAAAGAAGTTTGCAAGGGCAGCATCCCTGTTGTGGTATTTTCAAATCCTGCCAGTAAGCCCAGCCAGTAGTGGGTTCTTCTATATGTTTTTCAGTTTTACCATGCTGAAATTGTCTTTTTTTCCCTGCTTGCACATTTTAAGACCCTTAACTTTCTGTCCCCACTTTCCCTAATATTCTTGCTGTTGATAAATGGTAGGCCAGTTAATATTTATACTGTTCAATATATATCCAAATTACTGTGTGATAAGAGCTCCCCTATCAACGCTAAAAATATTATTAAATGAATTTTTGTTAAGTAAAAGTTAGATGATTGTTCATTTTGAATTGTAGTGTAACAGGAAAAAAATTAAGCTAAGAGAAATTCTGCCTGACTGAGAAATTATATTCCCTAGGTTTGCTAAGTAGCACATTAATGATGCATATGCATTATTAAATTCTGGAGAGTACATCACTGGCATGTAAATTTCCCTTAGGCATGTGGTTAGATCACTAAGTACCTGCATTTGTCTTCTAAAAGAGTGATTCATACATAGTTGATTGTGATTTCATACCACACTTACACTGTGCAAATCTCTTTCTGATTGACTTCTTGATTTGAGTATCAATGGTAACCTCTTGTAACTTGGATTTCTAAGATGTTATAAGTAAAAAACTTCAAAATTTAGATGTAATATGAGTTATATTCAGAGGCAACACTCCAGGGATTTTCAGATTTAAGGACAGGAAGACAGTTATGGCATGAAACAACTCTGCTTTTAAGAGGATTGACATCTAAAAATTAATTACTGCAAATCCATAGAATGATATAATGGTTTGGGTTGGAAGGAACCTTAAAGACCACCCAGTTCCAACCCCCCCGCCATGGGCAGGGACACCTTCCACCAGGTTGCTCAGAGCCCCATCCAAGCTGGCCCTGAACACTTCCAGGGATGGGGCAACCACAGCTTCTCTGGGCAACCTGTGCCAGTGCCTCACCACCCTCACTGTGAAGAATTTCTCCTAATATTTAATTTAAACCTACTCTCTTTCAGTTTGAAGCCATTCCCCTTGTCCTCTCACTACAAGCTCTTGTGAAAAGTCCCTCTCCAGCTCTCCTGTAGCCCCCTTTAGGTACTGGAGGGTGCTCTAAGGTCCCCCCAGAGCTTCTCTTCTCCAGGCTGAACAGCTCTCTCAGCCTGACTCCACAGGAGAGGGGCTCCAGCTCTCTGAGCATCAAATCACCAACTTAGTTCAGTTTTGTAGCATGGATCAACATGAGCAAGATGTCAGTGTGTGTGAGAGGAGCAGTTTGAAAGTCTGACTTTTTACAGTTTGGAGAGGAAGAAGTGTGAATTATTTTCCAACTAGACTTCTCTGTGCATGAATTACAACATTGTAGTTTGATATTCAGTCAGAACACATGATGCTGTAGTACACAGAATTTTGTTTGTGATTACAAATACGGAGATCTGTATATAAAGTTTGCTGAAATTTTTCATGCAAAAAATTCATTTGCTGATATTGCACTTTTGGATCAAGTGGAATTATTTGTAAATCCAGACCACAATTTGACCAGTAAGCTTCATCAACAAATACAGGAAACATCCTAAAATTTTTAAAAGTTTATTATAATATAATTTAATAAGGTGTGCCAGTTTTTAATTTTAAAATAATGCTTAGCCTTGAGGTTAACTGTTTAAGATGGTATGAAAGTATATTTAAACCTAACAAAATATTAGTATTTGGTTTCAAAAAAATTATTTTGTCCTAAAATCATTGTTACTTTCTCTTTCAATCAGGATGAAACCCCAGACTTTTCTTTTGACTAAACTTTAAATAATCACCCCTTAAGCCCCATATATTTGTTCCACTTCTTTATTTAAATAAAGAATATATTTGCTTCTTTAGGTCTCTTTTTAGAGAATCTTTGAGCTTCTAATATAGAAATGAGGCTCTATCACTCACCTTCTGCTTGCAGGTGCATCACGTGGGAGGGGAACCTGGACTATTCCTTGCACAGTGGAATTGAGAAATAAAAGTATACGACTGAAAAGTGCTTATAATCCTGAAACCAAGTGACAGGTGGGCTTAGTTCTCATGTGGTAACCCCGTGTGTTGGTGACATACAAGGACAAGGATGATTTTGTGAATTACAGGAAAGATTGTTAGTAGACATTATATGCTTGGGTTTTCAAAAAGCCTTTGACAAGACTCCTCATGAGAAGATATTGAAGAAATTAGGTTTCCATGGGATTGGAGGGGAGGTGCTTTTATGGTTTGAAGTCTGATTATGGGATAAGAAGCAAAAAGGAAAGGCAAAACTGTCATTTTCAGGACAGAGAAGGGCCAACAGTAGTTCTCTCAGAAACTGGATGTGAGGCAGGCTTTATTCAACATCTCAACCTGGGGAGGCTGGTGGAATGAATATCCCCAGGTTTATGAAGATTAACAGTCAAACAAGGCCCTGAAGGTCAAAAAGGTGGCAGATGACGAAGGTCAAAAAGGTGGCAGATATGATTCAGTATAAAAGTATATTTAGTATACTTAAGTCACTCTCACGTAAAACTGAGCTCCAGACAGGCAGTTAGAGCCCTTGGGAAAGGGCTCCCACACCCACTGCTGGCAGGTCACTGAAATCCTTGGCTCAGAACACAGCAACAGTCAGAAAAGCAGCAGAACAGAAAGGGGCCTGGAAGCAGAACAGATGGCACCTTGGTGCCTTCACAGAGGAGCAGAGCAAACCCACAGCTTGTGCTCTGCCTGCTGGCAGGTCTGGCCCCAGTACCTCAGGGTGGGCAGAGAGACCCTGGACACAGCAACGGGATTTTCAAAGGGTGGAGCCACTGCCTTGCAGGGAAAGGCCAAAACGGGGCTGTTTGGTGGGGAGAGGAGGAGGAGGAGTGGGATATAGCTGAGGTTTACAAAGTCACTCTAAGCTGGATGGGGAACTGTTACTCAGCAAGTTGTGCAATGTGGGGGCTGAGGGACACTGATTGAAACTGACAGGAGATGGGTTTAAAAGAGATGAAAGATGTACTGCTCTCCGTAGTGAGGTCTGAACTCAAAAGTAAAACTTTTAGGTTGAGATAAGAACAGTTTAATAAATGAAAACAAAGTAAAATATAATAAAAATTGTAAATAATGATGATTTTTAAAATGGGAGAAAAAATAAACAAGTGATGCACCATAAAATTGCTCACCACTCACTGACTGATGCCACATCCCATTCCTGAGCTCAGATCATTCCATCTTCTGGGTAACTCCCCTAGTTTGTATTCTGGGCCTGGTGTTTGCTGTGGAATATCCCTTTGGCCAGTTTGGGTCTCCTATCCCAGCTATGTCCCCTCACAGGTTTTTTCTTTTCCATACCTCCTCCCTAGCAGAGCATGGAGAAAAAAAAACAACAGTCCTTGACTTAGGATAAACATGACTTAGCAAAAACCAAAACATCAGTGTGTTATCACCATTATTCTCCTTCTGGATCCAAAACACAGCTCTGTACCTGCCATTGAGAAGAAGTTAATTCTATCCTAACTGGAACCAGGACAACCCCCAATCCAACAGCTGTGATTACTGAAGGAATGTGCTGCAAACAGTCCCCAGGCTCAGGTATTTTCCTCTCAGGGTCTCTCCTGTTGCCACTGCTGGAGACACAGCATCTGGTGTGGATGGACCCAGCAGCTGGACCTAGCCAGGATGCTCTTGCAATCCACATTTTCAGGAAAGTCTGGGCTGGTCAATCCCTGCAGTACTAAAAGTAGCTCAGTAGAGCTGTCACCCCAGTGCAGGGTGGGCTCAGTACAAGACTAAGTGTTTTTAAAAGTGGAGAGAATAGTAGCTGCTCATCTTCACAGGTTTCCTGGGCACAATCTAAAGTTTTCTCTTGTTACCTTTATTTTATAGAGGTGAGAACACGCTTTTTACTTGTGTGTGAAAGTCATGAAATGACAGTGAGTAGTCACTTCTCAGAAGTCTCTTCTCACAGACAGTGACAGCCCCTTCTGTGGAGCTTTTTAAAATACAGAATAAACTGTGAATTAGCAAAGACACACTTCTGTCTGAGTCACCAGCCCAGTCCAAATGACATCTCAAAGCTGTGTTGTGCTGGAAAGGCTCATAACTGTAGAAGCCAATTTGAAAAGTACTGGTTCTTAATAAATAACAAGGAGTAACTCCAGCAGAAAGGAACTGGGCTGGCCTAAGACTCTTTCCCTCTTGGTGTAAAAGCCAACCCACAATGTCAAATGCTTTGACTGCCTAAGGGGTGCCAATTCTGTCAGTGTAGGAGATAAAAACAAGTATACATTGAGGGCACAGTAATATGGAGGACTAAGCTGCAGTCTTTATGTAAGACATTCAAAACTAATCCACAAGCCTGCAAAAAAGGACAAAACTCCCTAGGGTTATAATGAGAAATACATGTTAAAGGCTTAGGGATCTAATGTGCCTCTCTTTTCCACCATAAAGATTTTCTGTGAGATTTCTGGAACATGAAGTCAGATGCTGCTGCCAAATCTGCAGCCACAGGGGGCTCTCAAGTCATGAAAAACAGCTCTTTATTCCCTTAACTTATTTGGATTTATAGGATTACTGTGCTGAGGACTAGCTTGATGCTAAGCACCCTCCCACGTTTCAACTGGCTCTTGAGAGAGCACTCAGCAGCTGTTTTTCCCACTGAAACAGGTATCCTGAGAGCATCACAACTGGAAGACTTCATGCTCAAGTGGTCTCCCAGTGTCTCACCCCAGCAGCTCTATTCACACTCCTCTGTGCAGGGTGAACTGAGGGATTTCATGGTTTATTGACAAAACTGTGAGATCCATACTCAGGCAGAAAAAAAAACAGGATTGCTTTGCAGAATTGCACTGCATCTTAGAGAGGAAATATTTAACTGGCAAAAGTAGTGCTTCTTATAGCTTTAAAGGTCAAAAAAAGCCTCTCTAAACCTGAGTTGCACGTGGAAACTCACTAGCAACCTGTGCAGCACAGATCACTGCCAAAGTCTCCTCTGGAGGCCTGGAACCTTTTGAACCCCTGGTGCAGGCCTTGGTCATAAACAAACCACTGCATCTTGTAGTCTCTTCATCTTCCATGTGGCCTTGGAGCTTGTACTGCTGTAGATCTCTGTGGTGACAATGACAGAACCCGAGGCCTGCACTTTTGTCAGGGGAGGTTTAGGTTGAATATCTCTTCACCCAGAGAGTGGCTGGGCAGTGGAACAGGCTCCCCAGGGCAGTGGTCACAGCACCAGCCTGACAGGGCTCAAGAAGCATTTGGACAAAGCTGTGCAGGGCCAGGAGCTGGACTCAGTGATCCTGATGGGTCCCTTCCAGCTCAGCATATTCTGTGATTCTGTGCTTCTGTGATCTTTGTTGCTACACTGATACACACTACAGATGGTTTATACATCTGAGCCAGATTTTGCCTCATTTAATTTTTTTTCTCTTAACTTTTTCTCCTTCATTTCCCATTCCTCCAAACTGATGCACTTTCACTCCCATTCTGTTTGCAGCTTTCATGCGTCACATTCTGCTCTTATTGCAGTAGTAAAAATTGGGTGGGTTTGGTGTGACACCAGTGTAGCTGGTCAGAAGTGCTGTCCTGGCAGCTGAGCTGGGTTTTTGGGGTCACTACCACCCCAAAGGGGGATCCTTGGGTGCGTGCTCCTGCCCCTGCAGCAGCGCTGCCTTTGGAGCTGCTGGCAGGGTTACACACTCAGTGACTCCCTAAAGTCAGAGAACAAAACTCAAATCTGCATGTTCAGTGACGCCTGCAGATCTTGGAGAGGCAGTAACACTGAGGGGGAGGTGGTGAACAGAGTTCCAACTGTAACCTCTTACCTAACTGAAGTCACAGCAGCAAATCTGGCTGTAGCCTACGCTGCTGTCTCCATTCTTTCTGCTTCTATTGTTTGTCTATTTATTTCCCTTAGTTCTTAAAAAAAAAAATTAAAGTCTGAGCATCTCTTTATTTCACTTTGTTTTCCTCAGAAATGTAGCCAGATGAATGGGGCTACTGAGAGAGAAGTAAAGAGAAGTAGAAATGCTTTCACATATAGTTATATTATGTAGTTATATTTCTATTAGTATTCCAGATGCTTTATTATGACTCCCTCCTTCAGTTCTATTTCCTTTAAACTCCCTGTTAAGGTTTTCTTTATTCTGCAAGTCAGTAGTATACCAAAGGTTATCCTGAGTTCACCGTGGGATAGAGACCTCAGTCAGTTAAATGTCGTGGTTTCTTCTAGTAAATCAGAAGTAAGCATATTTTCAGTCCCTTGAGATTACACCATCAGATCACAAATATCACAAATAACAGTAGCTGGTAAGCAGCTACTGTTAGCTGATTAGAAGCTGAGCAATTACAACAGCTTTGCCCAAAGATGCCCCCCCCTGCTCACCTTAGAACCCACTTTAAAGCCTTTATTAATTACAAAAAATACTTAAATGATTTAGCAGAAGAAAATAGTAACAAGTACCAAAAGACCAGATGATGCTTTCGGTTATATCACATAATTGAGTTTAAAAAAATGGAGATGAGACAATTCTATAAAGTAGGAGTAAAGGAGACTGATAACGTTATGGCTCAAAGGGAAGAATGGCTTTCATTAATTCCACTTTTCTGCACAGTCCTGGCTTCTTTCTACTGCTAGCCTTAAGTGCCTAATTGTTCAACATGGTTTCCTGACAGATTCAGCTTTCCTTTATCCCCATGTGTATTTCCAGAGCTCTTTACACAGAAAAATAGCAGTTTACCAAGCTATGCAACATTCATGAACTTTTAACATTACTTTTCATTACACCCTTTCATTAAATGACATTCCCAATACATAGTGGCTGTAATAAAATAATTCAGAGCCCATAAGTATTGCCAACAAGCCTTCCATGACTCTGTACTCAGGAGCTTTCTACTCCTGGTCATACTTAACCAGTGCAAGTAGCAGTGGAAAATAAAAAGCCTCTTCTTTTTTCACTAGAAAAGAAGGAAGATCAGCAGGGTAGCCTGTAATGCCTACATTAATTTGCAGGGCACAATGATTTGGTGAGTAGGCAGGGCTTGCCTCAATTACCTGTTCCTACCTTTTTACTGCTCTTTGCAGGGATGGTTGTCACTAGCCTTGCTGGGACCATGGATTCAGGGATAAATATGAAATGAAGATGCATACAGGAGTTCACACTCCTTGGAACACATTTCAGGCTCTCAAGCATATCACATTGCATCAGTCTCTCTAGAGCTCTTGTTTCAGGCCCTCAGGCAGATGACATTGCATCAATTTCATATTTTAAAGCTTGAAGCTTTCTGTAAGGGCAAGAAACTTGCCATTTCTTTTTCATGAAAATGCAGAATCTGATGTAATTGTCGACACTGTGAGCTGGAGCCCAAAATAACTGCATTATACTGCTTTGACCATAAAATTACTGTAGGATTTACAGTATTCTCTGAAAGTTCCTACAGAGGAACAGCTCTACCAGCACATGAGCTAACAGTACTGTAAGTCATTTAAACAGATCAGGGACTGCAAAAAAATGGGTAGTGTCACCTGTGTGCATCCCCCTGTGTCAGCTCAGATGCTCCTGAAGTATTTCAAGGAACTGAAATACTTCAGACTGGCAGCCATGGGATGGTCCCATCTTCACAGGGGACATTTCTTAGGGATCCTGGATGGCCTTTGTCCTTTCACACTCTGCAACAACATTGAGAATAAAAGAAAAGCCACGCCATTCTAGAGAGCCCAAGTCTTCCTTTGCAATGTACCTATGGAGACTTGGAATGCCTGGATGGTATCCTGGGCACACCCACTGGTGTGGGGAGTTCAAGCTGTCTGGCATGTTCAGTGAAGCAAGGGATGAAAGGTTTCCAGGAGCACAATATTCACTCTCCTTTGTCTTTGTGTGATGCTGACAAACTCAGTCCCCCATCAAGGAAGCACTCAATTAAAAACCCAAGTGTGGTTTTCAGTTTTTTCTATTTAGAAAGACTCTCTAGTTTTTTCAAATTCCAACCTGCTCTTAATGAGTGCTGACAGCTTGACTTTGCCTAAACTGATGTTTAAATTTTTAAAGTATTACCTCTATTTTACTCTGCATTGCACAGAGTAATTTCACTTCAATTATTTTTAGGATGTGGGTTAAAGAAATTGTAAGGGGTAATATGTCAAAAACAAGGTGGATTCTGCATCACCTAAGAAAGAAATATCAATTTTGTGGGTGGGAAAATAATTTGATTTAATGTTTTGCCAAACAGGTCTAATTCTCCTAATACTTTACTTCTATAGAATAAGGTTTGAAATAGTAATATTCCTCTGTAGTAAGTATCTGATGTTTGTTTCTATTTTGTTATTTGCTCAGAAGGAATTACTTGTTAAGTCTTCTGACATTTTAGTTCATAATATGGTTCAAACTATGTTTTCTGTAAGGATGCTGCACACCTTGTGCCAAAACAATTTGGAGATAGAGCTGGTAACCAATCTGTGTGTCAGACAAAACAAATAAATGTAGTTAACACATGAAAATTACATACATAATGAGTCCAAACATGGTTTTTAAGGGTTGCATTTTATACTCACAAGAAATTTTCGGAGCAACTATTTTTAGCTTTCAGGTGGCTTCCACTGGACAGAGGGAATCCCTTGGTCTTCAGATTTGCTAGGCTGGGCTTGTGTTCCCTGAAGAGAATTTTAATAAATAACAACACAATAAAGCAGAATTTGCTGGTTAAATACAATGAGATATATCCTGGGAATAAATCTCACACATGCAAAAAAATTGAGTACCAGCAAATTGCAAATTTGAAAATGCTCTCTGAGAGTTGCTAATATGAGAGAGAATATGACTGGATGCATCTGATACCTCTTAGTCCTTAATTGCATTCATTTGAATCAGTTGTTCAGGAGCTTGCTATCCCTTCTCAGATTCTCAGACAGCTGCTGCATGAGTTCTGATAGGTCTGAGTTCATAAGTAATTAGGGTTAGTCTCACACTTGTCAGAAGTGTCAAAACTTATAAAAATATTCTGGTAGGTAATTTCTAGCAGTAGAAAGCTTTTCCCTCCCTGAAACCTGTGTGGTGGTCATGAGTACCTGCTGTAATTTTGTGACCATTGGTGCTACATTTGCCTGTCTTGTCCAACTGGATCTTTTTCCAGTCTGTAAGTAGACTGAGATTCAGGAGAAAAAAATTTCCAGAGGCACTGGGAAAAAAGCTCCCATTTTCTCGGGTAGCAAGGTCTGTTTTGAAAGCTGAGCAGGGAGCTAGAGCCATGAGTCTTCTCCCTCAGCCTTTGTTTATAACATTCCCAGTGTTAAAGCTGCAACTTCTGCAAGCAGAGCAGGAGAAGATTGATTTTGAAATACAGTATGAGATGGTGCAAAGCCCTTTGGACACAGCACATTAAATAAAAGGATTTTATTCTTTCATGAGACAGCAAAATTATTTAGCTCTGCAAATCCTGCACCTTCACCCAGCTTTCTGCTCTTGGTGGGGTGGTGGATACCCATGTTGTGCCCTAGGGTGGAGGTGGGACCTGGCTGGACCAAAGAGCTCTGCATCTCTTTGAGATCTCACAGACACAGACTGTGCACTTGTTACCATTTTTCTGAACAGTTTTTGTCTTCCTGCAATAAATCTGTGATTTTCAGGGAAATCTAGTTTAACTTTACCTAAAGAATTTCTTTCCCCATAAACTGACACAGAGTTAAGCTACGTTTTTCCTCCCTGATTTTCATTGTTCTCGTATTTTTCACCCTAATTATTTCAGGTTTTTTCATCACCCAGTGTTTTAAAGTACCAGTAGTAGTATTGCTGGTCTAAGAGGGTGATAGGGAGAAAAAAACCCCAGGTTTTATCAGATAGACATGGAAAAACAGGTCATCTCTCAGCCAATTAAAAACTGGCCAAGAGTTTTAATGAAATAGTACTTTAGATTTCTTTTGAGAATGTAGGATGACTTCAAACAAGCTGTGGTTTTGGTCACTCATGAATTTGAACAGCATAAAGAGGCTTGAGCCATCCTACACAGTAACCCCTGTCATCCCAAAGGTTAATTTCCACTGCAGGATGATAATTATCCTTTTTCTCCTCTATGTTCACTCACACTATTATCTGGCATCCCTTTACCACGATTCTATCCTCTTTGCTAGATCCTCTTCCTCCTGTAGATTAAAAACAAGCTCAGTCCTTACAGATGATTTGCCTTTGCTTCTTAACCTCATAAAAGTATGTTCAATGTCTGCAAAAAATTAATTTTTACAAAATATTATTTTAGCTTTGCATTTTCAAAATTATGTTCAGAAATGTTCGTCTTTTGCTGCTTCATTTATCTTGCCTTTATTCTCTCCTCAGCTCTGAGGTCAGTGTGCTTCCATAGAATGCCTTGATCTCTCTGCCCACAGATAGTGCACCACTGCAATTCAGCAGCTCCAAACATTTAGAAATTTAGATTTAGAAATCATGAACACTCAGGGATACAGGATGCCTTTCAGCAA
Source organism: Trochalopteron elliotii (assembly GCA_024734555.1). Classification (NCBI taxonomy): domain Eukaryota; kingdom Metazoa; phylum Chordata; class Aves; order Passeriformes; family Leiothrichidae; genus Trochalopteron; species Trochalopteron elliotii. The sequence goes on along the minus strand of JANPWX010000271.1, from coordinate 3,747,628 downwards.
GAGAAATACCACCGGAAACTGAAGATTTTTTTGTCTACAAAAGAAATGCAACACCAATTTAAATGTCTCATGTGCTTTTGTATCCATTGTGCCTCAGCCCTGACCTTACAGACTGGAGTTTGTAGCTAATGGACCTCATGATAGCTTTTGATTTTCCCAGGGTGTCTGGAGGTGGCTATCTCATGGCCCATGCCAGGAAACATCAATCTCTCAGCTTTTACAAGGCCTAATAGCTCACAGACACCCAACTTCCAGCAGTAGGAATATGATATTTTAAACTGCTCCTTTTCTTGTCCTTTCAGATTCTTACCCTGATCAGTTGAATGTCTGTCCAATTAATCCGCTAAACACAGAGGATGAAAAATTATTATTTTTCATCCTGCTTGTTTTGCAGAATCAAGTCCATTTGTCTTATGCTTGCAGGCCCTGGACAGTTTAATGAAGTGTTGACATGTACTAATGACAGGCAGGGAATTGCAGCACTCCTTGTTTGTAGGGTTAGTCTCCTCATTTCAGACTGGGGACAGCAGCCCTGTAGCAAGGACTCAAAACTATCACAGGCAAAATACAGAACATTTTGAAGTAGACTCTTCAGAGTTTTTGAACAATGAGAAAAATGGAATTAATATACCATTGGGATTTGATATATTTTTACCATATGTGATGAAAAGCAGCAAGGAGTATATGGGACAGGAGAGGTATACAGTACCTTACAGAAGAGAGAAAAAACATCATTTGAAGTCCTGATGTTTTCTCAGTCCAATTCCAGTATTACAACCAGTTTGTCAAGTTTTACATCTGTGGTGTCATAATGGCTACAATGAAAACATTTTATAACATATGAGGCATACTTACAATAAGAAACTGTTGAATGGGCTGAATTATGCTGCTTCTCCAGATGCCATACACCAATTCCACCCTTATATAAACTTCTTGGCACACAAAGGTACAGAATGGTTTTGAATCAATGCCAGAAAATTTAGACTTTGACCAGTTGTAAATGTTTTGACCAAGAACTGGTCAAATAGAAGAACTTGTTTACCAATTTATGCAATTTAATGTAATAATTTCAGTTTGCTACAGTTTGCTCCTAAATTTTGCTGAATTGAAAGATCACCTCCCAGGAATTATTTGTTTAGCAGGTAACATGGGTTTATATTGTGAAGCAGAAGTTAGTAGGGGATCTCTTTTACTTACCTTTTGAGAAGCATTCCAAGGAGACTTTCTCTGCTCAGAACAGCCCATAGGAAGCAGCTTGCTTTTAGCAGAACTGTGCTTTGCCAGCAAAGTGTTGTGCTGCAATCACAGCTCTTGGATTAAGCAAGAGGACAGATTTAAAGCTCTGATTCACATGAAGGGGGCTACTTCCCTGTACATTTTTTTCTGGCCGCTTGTATTTGTGAAGAGTACAAGCTACAATAGCCTTACCCCTAAAGACTGTGTGGTGCTCTTTCAGGATTGCCAGGCACTTTTCTATTTTTCATAAATTGAAGAATGTTTTTAACTCCATCATCAGCAGCCACTTGTGGACACTCACACTCTTACCAGAAATGCTGTTGTACTTTGCAAGGCTGGAGTTAGCACATGCTCTCCTCCCATTCTGCTGCCAGAGGCAGTTTTTCCTTACCTTCCCACCCTGGTTACCAGACCAAGGCAGATGCCTGCAAGGTGGAGGACTTAAAATAACCCAGAGAAATAAGATACTCTTAAGCTGGATCTGCTTTACCAGGCCTACCCTCTGAAGAGTCAGAAGTCAGCTAGTTAGACACTGCAAGTGATGCTTTAGAAAGGAAGAAAAGTTCTTCCTCAAGCATTATTGCCACTGGGATGGAGTGACTCACCTTCCCCAAAGCTGTATGGAAGCTCCCCCCTCAAAGAAGCATCCAGGATGCAAAAATCTGACAAGAAAGTGCAATGATTTTTTAAAAGTCTTTGCAAGGAGCCCCAATCTGTCTCACAGACACTCTCCATTTGCCCCTGGATGGTATTCCCTAGAAGGGAATGTCTAAAGGAGGTCAAGTGTTTTGCCATGCTGCGTGGGTGACACACATCAGGCAGTAAGAGGCAGGATACAAATACTTGAAGCAGCAGAAGCCCTGCAAGAGTTGCGCACTTTTCCTCTTCTAGGAGACAGTATCACCCCTGACAGTAAATAAAAATCACCTCCCCCTCATCTCCTCCTCCGTATCTGCTCTCCTACCCTGAGCTCTCTTCCTTTCTAGCTTTCCTATTGACAAGGATTTTTTTTAACTTCCCTTATAAAACCCATAGACTGACCTGCTTCAGTGCCTTCACAATGAAACGGAAGGCTGTGATGACAAAATTACACCTTTTAGTTATTTTGGAGAAATAACATTGACAGTTAAAATGCATTGCAACTTGTTACTTAATTGCCTGCTACCTTCCCCACACTCTTTGACCAGGATATAGCTGGCAGGTGAGATACAATAGGAGCATAGAATTGTGTAGATTGGGAAAGACCCATAAGATCATCGAGTCCAACATTAACTGAGCAGTGCCAAGCCCATCACTAAACCATGTCCTAAGTGCCACACAAACTTCCAGAGATGGTGACTCAACCACTCCCGTGGATAGTCTGTTCCAATATTCTTCAACCCTTTTGGTGAATAAATCTGTCCCAACATCCAATCTAAACCTCCCCTAGAACACCTTGAGGCTGTTTCCTCTCCTCCTGTGACTTGAAAGAAGAGATCAACACCTGGCTTAAACCTCCTTTCAGGGAGTTGTAGAGAGTGATAAGGTCACCCCAAGCCTCCTCTTCTCCAGGCCAAACACCCCCAGCTCCCTCAGCTGCTCCTGATCAGACTTGTGCCCCAGACCCTTCCCCAGCTCCACTGCCCTTCTCCGGACATGCTCCAGCACCTCAATGCCTTTCTTGTAGTGAGTGGCCCAGAACTGGACACAGGATTTGAGGTGTGGCCTCACTGATACAGATTTATTACTCAGTCCCACCGAGGATGTTCAGGGAACACCTGCTGTGGGGCCTGGTGCTGTTCTATGGGTATGTGCCCAAAGAGCTCCGAGTGAAGCAGGTTTCTGCCTCACTTCTCTCCTGCCAACTTTCAAGTGTATTTTTAGCAATATGTTTCCCTGAGCCTGCCAGCTTCATTCTTCCTGAGATCCTAATAAGTACTGGCTACTGCTCTGGGGCCATGGTTGTGCTTTCGGGCTGATTCTGCTTGTCTGCTGGAGCCTGACTACAGGGAAATGCATCCTGCTGCCTCAATGGCAGGCTGACAGTTTTTCAACCACTTCTTGCACCTCATCCAGACAGAGCTCACCAGTGGGACAGCTTACACTGCTCCTGCCAGCAAGAGCAATCCAATGTGTTTCTTGCACCCTGGGTCAGATCACTCCTGGGCATTCCTCTCCAGGGCAGTGAAGCCCTACTGCTTTCCCCAGGGCAGAGGAAGAAAGATATGCACCCTGCACCCATGTGAGGGGTATCAAGGGACTGCAAGAAAGCCAGAACTTCTGTAATTCCTGTTGCCACTGCTGACGTGCAGCAGGCTGAGCTGGCAGGAATGGCACTAGAAAGGTAGGAAGGCTACTTTTTCAAAGAGGTAGGAAGGAAAAGGTAGAAAAGACCGAGGGTAAGAAGATAAGAAATTGACAGATGTGGAAGTACCCCATTTCTTCCTTACACTCTGGCCATCTGGAAGTTATGGGATCAGAAAACGTCAGGGGAACAAAAAGAGTTTGTTCATTACTATTTTTGTTCTGCTAGGCTTTCAGTGCATTTGTGCAGCTGCAGCAAAAGTGACCTGAAGAAAAAAACACTGAATCCTCTCTAATAACCTGTGATTTTTATATTTGTGGCTTATGTTTTCCTTGTCAAAACTCCCATAGCTTTAGTGCTACGACACTGGCTCCTGGCCTGTGTGCAGATATGTGTTAACCACATTTTCTGTAACATCCATCATGCACTGCTGCCAGCTCTGTTGTTTTTGCCTGCAGTATAGATGTTCCCTGAGAGCTTATCAGGGAAGTACTTACTGCTTTCTCACTGCTCTCTGCTTGCTTGCATCAGCCCCCTCCTGTATTACATTCTTCCTTCAGTCTGTTATCACTTATGCTGGGAAGACTGTTCTGTCAATCTGCAAGATTTGGATTTGCTTCTATTTTACAATGTCATGTTTTGCTGGATGACAAGTCCTGCACATCCATGGGCAGATTACTTGGGGTCAGACCAGAGGAGGGTTTTCCAGACATCCCTTGCCTCTTGATGAAGCTGCCATATTCAAAATGCAGTTGTATGTAGCCCTTGTTCTCTACCTAGAAGCCCTCCAGAATTCTTGTCCCTGGCTTACAGAAGCATATCCCTTAGTTGAAAATGTCTCAATCTGGGATCAAATATCCCAACTCTCTGTTCAGATCTTGCATCTCCTCCTTCATTGAGCTCAACCCTATTGAGAGACAATGTAACCCTTCCCAGCACTAACCTGCTGCAGTGCTGCAGAGCACAGATTGTTGAGAAATTATGCTCTCTGCTTCCATGTGCCATAACCACTGGAGCTGATCATGGGCTCAGGAAGAGTGGAAATGTTATTCACAAACCATTTTACTCACTGCTTCCAGCTTCTCCTTTTGTGAATGGTAGTTACCATTCACAAACAGGTGGTGGCTGAAGGTACCCTCAAATGATTCTTCTTTCTCTATGCCCAAAGCTTTTGTGGAGTTTGCTTCCTTTCCCAGCTCTCACTTTGACTGCTGTAATCCCACCTGTTCCACAGACTGTTGTCACATATGGAGAAGCAGGCAAATCAAAGGGAATCAGCAGAGCTCCAGAAAATCTCACGTGGTAATGGTGAAAGTTCAAGTCACCTAAATTGTTAAGCAGAATAGGTCATGAAATCATGGAATCCTAGAATACCTCTAGCTGGAAAGGACACACAAGGATCATCAAATCAAACTCCTGAAAGAGGAGGGGAAAGAGGAGAAATGAATATAGTTTGGCATCTGCAACAGATTTCCATATACAAAAATCAGGGTCCAGACTCACATCCATGAGCAGGCTGCTGAGTGTCAGATATTTGACATTGGGTACTGTTTGAACACCCCATGGCTGAAGATTAAACGTAGAAATATCTATGGGTGAATGCAGATCTTTCCAAGGCATTCGCTGGAACCAGAGGAGGCTGCCAGAGCCACAAAACCTCTGTGTCTCCGTCCCTGAGGATGCCTCTCCTTGAGGTGCCAAGGTGCCTCCTGGTTCAGCTGAGGGGAAAGGTCCTCCTGTAATGACCACTGGTTTGAAGAGTCCTGCCCTGGTGACACCTGGTCCCTTCTCAGCTTAGGTGCCAGACTGTCATTTTTTCTCTGTTCCCTTCCCTTTCCCCCCATCGAGTCCTACCTTTGGTTTTTTTTGGCAGAAAACCCTGCAGCAATCAGGCATGTTTGTTTTGGCAACACCAAACAGAGTTTGCACAGTTTGCTCCTTCCTGCCTGCCTCCTTGGTGTAGTTTTTAAATCAGGTCATGATCCTTTTTCAAGGACAGACTGGTAGGGCAGGAGGTTATGACGTGCTGCAATTATTCCACAGCTGAGTGTAGTTCATCTACAGAACAACCACAACTTTTGTAACCAGGCCTCTTTTCCATAATTTTAAACTGAACTCCTGCGTTGGCGATGTTATGAGGATAATTACCTTTAGGGTTTGATTACAATTTTTTTTCTTGAAGCAGGGAAGGAATTTTTTATTTCACTATTCCTGTGTATTGTTGTAATGCAAGGTAATTTATAAATATTTCAGTAGGGAAGTTTGTAGAAAAAATGACATTTTCTAGAACCATTTCCCAGAACACTAAAGGGTGTATTTTCAGCAGTGAGTAACAAAAGCGAAAACTACAGAAAACTGAGGTACTTAAGAAGTCTCTCTCCATGTCAAATAAAAAGTGAGTTGTTATAATTCTAAAAGGTCTCTTGACTGCCAGCAGTGCTTATTTCAGCTGACAGTAATAGCAGTTTTGTAAATGTAACTTAATTCTATTCAAACACTTGGATACGGGGCCAGGTCACAAGGAATACTGAAAATTTTCTGTGTTCCTGACTGCCAATAGAATTAAGAGGCATTTATCTCCTTCCAAAAACTGCACCTTGAACTCTCCCACACACACATTTGCTTCCATTTTTCTTCCTGTGGTAAGGATGGGTCATCTAGCCAGTAACTCCACTGGCTTGAAGAGTGCCAGCAACAGAGCAGTATAATTTAGAGAAATATAGAGATCTGTAATGAAGAGAAATTGTTGGGGCCAGGGGGGAAGTTTCCAATAGTTTATGCCTGCATTTAAAGAGTCAGCTTGCTTGAGCAGCACTGATTCCAGCAGTTCCTGTTTTGCAGATTTTGAAATCAGAATATTCTTTGAAATAGGTAATTTAAATTTGCATTCCTGGAATTCATGTCCTTGTCTTAAAATGAGATATGTGAGATACTATTGATAATACCTTCTAGCCACAATTCAGAGTTTGATGGGTACTCCCCAGCACAGATATCTGTCCTCTGAAATAACATAAATTGATACTGAGGATGGGTGGCTGCTTAAAGGAGTAAGGGAAAAAAACAAAGATCAGGGTAAAGGATTTGGCATTTTTTCATTTAGTTTGTTGCAGGATTGCTCCAAACAGAAATTCTTCCAGGATGCAGTTTTCTCTACACATTACCGAGGGACTGCTTCTCAAAAGAAGAGTGATCTTTGACAGCAGCCTGGGATGGTGGTGAGTTGGGAAGGAGACAGCTGGGAGAATGAACTATTTATTCCTACCTCTGAAGAAGTTCCTATTTTTTCATTCTGGTGGGGATCTCCTAAATTTATTTGGGCCAAGTTGAGAATTAGGTGTGTCTCTTCAGGGACAATGTTGCTGATGTATTTACAACAAGAAGTTCTAAAAAACACATGTGATGTTTCAATCACTTTTAGTTTCGTTTCTGGATTTGTTTGCCTGTCTGTGTTTCTCAGCAAATGGGAGAGACCTAGGTCCAACCTAGCAGGAGTGGCTCTTAGAACTGTATTTGTCCTTACTGTAGCAGTGCCATCATTCTCTCATACAGCTGAAAGGTGGAGACACACAAGGGAGGCAACCAGGACAAGTGCAAACAAATAATTTTCATCCAGTGCACACATTGCAGTGACTGTGTCTTCAACACACCAAAGAAGCTGGTAGCTTTATTTTATGGACAAAATTAAATGGGTATATATAGTCCCAGGTCGGATGGTAACAGAAATAGAGTCCTTGGTTTATTTTTTAGGTCTGCTTATGAATCTGGGTTTATTTTTCTAGGCCTGCTTATGAATTTGGCATTTTCTGAACTCCTGAGAACAGTTTTGTGATCCAGGTTCATGATCTTGTTTTGTAACAGAATTTCTGTGTGAAGTGGTAAAAAAGACAGACTCTGTCACAGTTAAAAGGAAAAAGTTACTGATCCCTCCTACAGGTGTTGCCCAGAGTATTCAACTCTGGGTTGCTTAGGTGTTATTTTGAGGTGGTTTCTATTGTACACAAACCATCCTGACTTCACTGAGTAGCAGCATGCACTCAGAAAAGGAGGCTTCTCAAGTTTTGCTCAGAGAAGAACACAACAGCTTCAGCAGGACTACATTTACCACACCAGCTGATATTCAGCTAAACAAAACCAAAGCTGGAAAGACTTCACTGATTTCTCTGAATTGTGCATATTAGTGAACTGACATAGAATTTCTAAGCACTCTTACTTGTTTTGATATCTTGTCTTCGCTATAACTTTCACCATCTAAAAAGCAAGTCAATTCATTAACCATTTCAAAACTGAAGCAAGAAGCATGCCTGTGCTGTAGCTATGTACAAATTGTGAGATGTTCCTTCCTACAGATTGCTTAAAAACAAAGGAAGTGGATGATACAGAAAACAGAAGAAACAAATGGCATATAAATAATCTACCTGCTCAAGCTGTTTGTTCCAATACAACACCTGTTGATGAGGTGTCCTATAAACATCAAACATCCTGTGGGATGGAAATTAGATTTTTGCTTTTGGTTTTTTTATTCTTCCTTGGTTTGTGGGCATGAGTGGAGAAGGAGAAATTTTAAACAGCAAAACCCTGCCAGAGGAGTAAGGTAAGATCAGAGTTCAATGCACAGATTTCAGTGCAGTTCCTTTCCAGTATCCTTGTTGCCACGGTCTCCTTCTCTCACAAACTCAATCCCTCTACACCCCTTCCCACACACAGACCCTGATTTTACCCAGTGCTCAGTTTGATGTCAATATTTTTTTCATACTCAATGTCTAATTTTTAGATTCAGATTTGACCAGAACCAATTTTTTCCTTCTTGCACATGAACAGAAGATTAAACAGCAAAATGGATTTACAGTCTTGAATTCCCCAGCTTCCTGAAAGCCCCTTCTGTAGAGATGCATCGTGTCAGTGTGTGTGGAATACAGCTGTCTGAGGCTGCCAAGAAATTTTGGTAAATAACCCACAAGGCCATGCTGAAGAAATTGGCAGAAAATCTGGTGCTGAGGGGCATCCTCCACAAAGATTGAATTCTTGATTATTTCAGGTGACCTGCTGGATCTTTCAAGTTTCAATGCTGTGCTACTGGATTTCATCTTTAACACTTTAGCAAAATTCTACTACAGTCTATTCTTTCCAAAAAGCCTGTCATAACAAGTTCCTGTCATAGGATAAGGAAGATGATAACAAAATCCCTTTGCAGCAATAAATATTGCAGCCACAGCAGACAAGAGCTGGCAATTGAACTTTGTTCTTTTCTGTGATGACACAGATCTGGTGTCAGTTTGCCTTGATCAATTACTCAAGGTGCAAGGTAGTACAAGTGAAAGCAAGACCTAATGTTTTAAATATTATTATTACGTGTTATGAAGTAGTCTTGTAAAAAGTAAAGGCTTTGTGATAGGATTATTTGAAGTGAAAAGCCAGAATCAGGTTTTTAGGCTTCGGAGTTGGCACATGTATGTCCTGCAGTGAGGGAATAAAATCATCTTCTGCTTTAAAATCACCTACTGCTTTAAATAAAAGATCAGAAAACCTAACTCCTTTCTTAAAAACCTTAAGCTACAAGATTTCTGCTCTCCAAATCAGTGTGCTCACTTAACATGCAGTGAGCTAGACTTGAAAGGTCACAAGGTAGCACTGAATCATTATCTATTTGAAAGAATTAAGAGATAAGGCGGGGAAAAAAGTCAAGTCTATTTTTAGCTTTGAAATTTCCGGCTGTGATAGCATCTGGCCAAATGAAAGTGATCTGATCAAAATGCTGAAAGGCAAAGATATCTATCCTTCATGCATCTTTTAAAAGCACTGCAAGCAAAGATGTTGGAACCGTAGGGAAGAAGTTAATCTTACCTTCAACTGAAAGATTTACTAAAGCTCGTGGCAAAGAATTTAAATGTTAACAGATCAATTTCTCTTGCAGAAATACAATTCTACCGATTCTTTCACATTTGTTATTAATCTAAAGGCAAGGCTCCACAGAAAAGGCAATTCATCTTTGTATAATAAGACCACATGAAATTATGCAGGTATTAAGAGCTTCTTTGTCACCCCAGAGTTGTAGGATTAGGCTGCTTTAAGTAGCTAAAAGTATCCAAATCACTGAGACTCTCCAATCCAGTCCAATCTCTCCAATCCCCCAACCTCTAGGGAAGAAACTGCTTGAGCACTTTAAAAAAGTTTACAGCAGTGTATAAGGCTATATACGAGGATGCATTTTCAAATGAAGTTTGAAAATGGTGAGAACTGGGATCACTTTGATTTATTTTAAAATAAATGGCATAATTCAAATTCATTTCCCAGGGCAGTTCTGTCCCCTGCAGTTTTGCTCCCTCCCTTGTGTAGACAGTTCATTATTTTAGCAGAAGTTGATTTCCCCAGGCATCCATGGCCACAAAAGTATGTTGCCTTCTAGAAAGTTGCCAATGCTAGGTCCAATGCCTGAATGCAAATGCTGATCTCAACCCTACTCCGAGGGAATTTCTGTGTCTTTGGGGTGGTACTGCCTTGGACACCAGCTTTTAAAGCAATAACTGCTGCACTGTCAGATAGACAGAGGTTTTTGAAGCCTTGCAAAAGATTTATTCTCTTCATAGGTAGAGGCTGTAAACGCCAGATTTGCTAAAAAACCCTGAATTTTAAAATAAAACCTCACGTGGAAACATCTTTTTTCCCTAGCAGATGTTTCCGTATTGTCCTGTATCATGAAAATGCCATGCCCCAGCAGCATGGAAGAGTCACTACTCATTTCCTGCATTCTTCACAGAAACAGGGGAAGAAAGGCTTTAAGAAATAGAATCTGTTGGTCAGAAAAATGAAATTTTCAGTGTTGGTGATCCTAAAGTTGCAGGAGAACAAGATCCATTGCTGTCCATTTTGAACCAAAATTACACAGAATTTTTGTTTCTTCTGACATCCTTGCTATAACACCATATTTAGTCTTCTTCATGATGAGCAGTCCAGCAATCCCAGGCACTGATGATACTGTTTTGCTCAGGTCATATCAATTGATCTTTTGTCTGGTTTGTTCATTAGATTTCCCTTGTATTGGCAGAGTTTTTGCCGACCAGAGCCCCAGCAAACTGAGTCTTGGTGGACAAGATTTCCATATCTGCATTTCTTTCCATTATATACCAGGCATAAATCATTCCTTTATCTGGCGGGCTCTTCAATTTGCATATTTTTTTGACATAATTCTCACACATAAGTACAGTGTGGCAAGAACAGGCACAAATGTTGTCTCCTCTGTACTCTCATGCTCATTGCATTTTGCACTTAACTTTCTGCATGGTCCTCACTGCACAAATGTAGAAATAATTTCTGAATGCTCTGTTAAAGGAAGTTACAGGCAGGTTGACAAAAAATATTGTTGAAAGAGTCACCATTCAGCATGGGCATCCAAGACCAAAGGGTTTCTAGGGAACTTGAAGGCTGCAGATTTAACAGTGCAGAAAAAACAGGTGCAGCACACACCCAAAATAAGGGAAGTAGCCTTCCCTTCTCAGTGTAATGGGTCAGCAGTAAGGCAAGTTCAACAATGTGATGGTAACAAAATTTTGTAAAAGCCTCTTTCAAAGATAAAAATTTTAAGTGACATGTCTCAGCAAACTCTTTAACTTCTTTACTCATATCTTCCTCCTGTACTGATGCAACTGAAAATTATTTTTACAACTGGAGAGCTTAAAAGGACCACTTCTACAAGGGCTTTAAGGAACAAGACAGATGCCACTGTGTTTTGAATGCTGATTGGGTGTTGGGATTCTGAAGGTTAGTTCTAGGTAGAAGCAATCTAATCCTCTAGAAAATGAGAGTTTGCCCTGCTGGTCATCCTTCCAACTCTCCTTACTGAGTGTTGAAATGTGGTCAGTTCAGAGCTGCTGCAACCACTTCAAAGACAGTCTGTGTGCAGAGCTGAGTTTTCCTTTCCCTACACGAGACCCCTGCAATGGTGTTAAAGCTTTACTAACCCCACAAGTTTAAGCCACTTCGGCTCATGACTCCCAAACTGCCTTTTTTCTTTATTGCAACTTCATAATTGTTTTCCCATCTAGTGTTGGCAATGCCTTTTGGAGAAAACCTAGGCAAAGTGCCACCCCAATGCTTCCTCCTTCCCTACAAACTTCACTTGAGATGGAAGAAGCTGTTGCCCGAGTCACATCCCTCTCCAAACTTCCTGTGCACATGCTTCTGTCCCCCATCTGCCTCTACACCACACTGGCTTGATTTGCACTATCCTCCTGTTGTATACTACGTCTCTACCATTCCATATGTCCTCATACATCTTTCCAGACTGAATCTTGCTGTTTCCTTCTTTTCTTTTTTTTCCTTTTTTCCTTTTTTTTTTTTTTTGGCTCCTTGCAGCTGTTGTTTCCCACACACTCATGTGTCCCTTGCATCCCTGTCACACTTGACTCTGAGCATTAAATGCCCTCAGAGCCAGAGAGGCATTTGCAGCCTGAGGAGGCTGCTCCAGGTACCCACAGCCCTTCAGCTCCATTGGCACAGTACACAAGGATGTCTGCAAACCAAAGTATCCTTCAGGTGTTCCTAGAGGCTTGCAGCTTGTGGAAACCCCATCAGGCTCTCTAGTTAAAGAAGCAGGACAGTATTTCTAATGGAGAAACAGGTGGTCATTTTATTTCAGGGTATTTTCAATTAACAAATAGGTTTTTCATAAATATGTGTGGTGTTAATCTGTCACTCAAGTCAAATGCCCAATACCTTATTGTATTACTAATGATAGTGGGGGGGTGTCTGTCTTGGTGTCCTACATAAATTTCCACATCCATATATAAATTGTGCATATAAATGTTACCTGTTGGATTGTTTTGTCTATCACTATGATTTTTATCTATTTTGTATTTCAAAATACATAAATATTTACCCTGACAAACTAGCTTAATCATATCTTTCATGCATTCTTCAGATCTTAAACTAGCAATGTCTTGCATGCATTCTTCAGATCTTAATTTTGAGCTACAGCAGAACTGGCCATGAGCCCCTTTGTGGGGCTGAACTTTGAGACTTTGCTTTCCACTAAGAGCCTTCTCCCAGAAGAATTTTGATTGTTTATGTTCCAGGCTTTGTTTCTACTACTCTGCAAAGTATAGTGCTAAGTCTCCGCAGGAAGTGTGAAGATACACCACCTCCAGAAGCATGTAGTACCAAATGTGTGTTCTTTAAACACATCAACAAGATCAGGAAACAGCTGCAGGGACCGGATCGCAGCACACAGCCAGGCTAAATGAACAGCCACTCTCCTGATACAAGTTCTTCATTAGCTGACGAAGCCAACTTAAGCCTACTGTATCCAGTTTTAACTGCAGATCAGACATGAGAAGTCTAATTCAGGCAGGCTATAAATTACACTACATGCTCATTCTTTGTCATGATCTCCAATCTGTTCCTCCAGTGAAATCTTGGAAATATTTCTTTCAGTACTATATTAAGCCAAGAAGATGGTATGGATTTTTGTACAATGTCTAATGATCCATTTTACAAGCTTATGAATCTATATAAGTGCTGTATTAGCAGCCTGAAAGGTCTGTCTTCTAAACTGACATTTTCCACAGCATCTGATGTTCCAAAAGAAAACAATGTGTCTGCTTAGGCCACATATAGTTTTTGAGAAAAATAGGATTTCCTACTGCAATGCCATCTTCGACATTTTCCTGAGGCTTTAGGATTAAATATAGCCAGCCTTGCTATGGATTTGTCTCAGTCTCAGCTTTTCCAAATTTAAATGTTCCAGAAAGTTAGCTTCAAGATGTAGTAAACCTATTCAGTGGCACCCACAGTGTCAACCAGATTTTCCAGCAAGTATTAAAGTTAGGAAAAGCCTATTAAACTGTCTTATCCTGCTAATATCAAGCTCAGCTGTAGATGCATCCTCCCCTGAAATATATACAAGTCTGATCGTCTCATTTTCCTCAGCCAATACCACAGAAGGACCATGAACTTGCTGATGCACTGACTGAGAGATGAAAGAGCAGGGAGGGTTATTTGGGCAGAGCTGTAGTAAAAATCACTCTTGCACTATTCTCCAGAGGCTTTTACCCTCCAAGGATTTTAATTCTTCAGCAGCTTGTTTTGTTCTCACCCACAAACCCACAAGCTTCATCTTCCTCCCTGCCAGTTTACACCCGAGTGAAGTTTCTCCATCAGCTGCAAGGACAAGTAAGTAGTCTGAACTCCTAGTGACAAAACACCCCTCTGAAGCAATGAGCAGAACTGCTGGGCTCTGGCCAGCTGTCACTGATCATTCCCTTACCTGCAGCCAAGGCACTAACAGGTCTGTGGGTGAGCTCTTTTGCAGCTGTTCCAGCATCAGGTTTGTACAACCCCTCATAAATCAGAACTAAGGTTTGAAAACTGAATGTCCCTAAACTGCTCTTTCTTATTTTTGGGAAAAAAAACCAAACACATGAAGAAGGAGAGGATATATGGCAGTTGACAGTAACAAGGGACAAGAGAGTTTATTTGTAGTCGATGCATAAGACAGTTACAAATACATTTGCTTTCCTCTGGAAGAGACTGTATTTATTAAACAAAAAATACCTCCTCTAATGTATCAAGAAGTTATCACATACAACAACTTTTTTTTTAATATAGATCTTGCATTTGTAAATACCTTGCAAGAGGATTTTCTGACCATTGTTTTTCAGAAGTACTGGCCGATCTTTTATATGTATGTTTTGCACGTGTGCTGGTGTTTTATCACTCAGGTAAACAAAAAGTGAAGTCCAAATGCTCCCTGAAAATGACAGTATTTAGAGAAATGTTCAATTGGACTATTCAATCTTTTTTATATACTGCTATGAAAAACCCCCAAAACAGTAAAATGAAATGACCCATTGTTGTTCTGAGTCCACTGATAGTGAAGTCTGTCTCTGCTCCCCAGGAAAGAATTGCCTTTCCAGGGCCAGGTTAGGGACCAAACATACAGAAATTATATCCTTCAGAAAACTAGGAAGAGGATGCTAAGATATGTCTTGAATTTTAGAGCATTAGGGGGCAGACAACTGCAAAGTTTATTACAGGTATCAAGAGCTTTAGGAGATTCACGGTCTTCCAAGTTCTGAATAACTGTAATTTTTAAATCAGTAATTGATAGCGTCTTTCTCTCCCTCGTGTATTCACAAACTGCTGAAGCCTCGGCAGCGATGCAGACTGGAATGTTAAGTGCTTCCCAGGATAAGGCTGCACTCATTTTTTAGGCATTTTATTGCAGGTCAGAATAATTTAACTTTAGAAAAATGCTCACGATCACTTTTAAAGAGCTTGTTGTCAGGAAACGTCAGAAAGCTCTGAACATCTTCATGAATGTAACAGAGATGTTTCAAATCACTTTATGAACTGTATATAAACTTTAAAAAGACTGCCAAGGAAATAATGAGCTAGAAAATGGTGGTGATATGACTAACTTCTCCTATTTTGTGTTCCCACCAATCTTCAAAGAACTAAAAATACTTCTTTTAAAATTAACATTCTGGAAGAAGTTTTGCTGCATATCCAATTTCTTTACAAGTTTACTACCCAAATTAGACCTGTAAAATTCTGGTCTTGGGAGGAGAACAAAAAGGATAAGCAGAGCACTTCTACCGAAGTTTGTTCTGATTACACTCTATATATTTATATCTGTGTTTTGGTATCTTAGTACTCATCCTTCCTCAGCAAAACCTAAAAAGATATTGGCAGAGTCAGTTGCCAACTGGCTGGACAGGAAGACAGAAAACTGCCTTGAAACTACCTCCAGTTGTTACAGGTGTGACAAATGGCATTGGCCTTGTCCTCCACCCCTCAGTGTTGCCCAATCCACATCAGCCTGACCTTCCATCCTCTCTCCTGCACTGCCCTGTCCCTGCCCACAGCCTTCCTCCAAAAACCAGGACCATGGCCTGCAGGTCACTCAGGAAAATGGACCAGGGTCCACAGGGCATAGACTTGGTTTGTAGGAATTCCAGTCTCCTGAGGTTCACAGGTTTCTGAGAGAGAAGCCAGGCTGGTAAAAATACAGGCACAGTAATTCTGCCTCTGCAGAATCTTCCTGTCTCTGCAGAACATTTTGCTTAGGTTTATTTTCAATGGGAAGGATATTCCTCAGGGGGTTTCTAACTGGGGGACATCTGATTTATCATTCAAGGATGGCCTAGATCTTGATTCTAGGAAGCTGGATTTGTTTCATTCCCTGCAGTTTGCTTAGGCTAAAGAAGGTACAGACACATCCCTTCTGTGTATTCATACTGCTGTTCTTCAGCTTTTCAAGGTAACATCTTTATGGCCTTTCCTCCAGCATGTGATTTTGACTCTAGGCAGCATATTTTCTTATTAAAGTAACTGTCTACCAATTATCATCTTAAATCCTGCAGTAAAACATGTTTTTTCCTCATGCTGCATAAAGAAATCTTTGTTTCTCTCTCAGAATTATCACAGCCATGAGAGACAAAGCTTATCTATTCTTTGCAAGCAGCCTTTCAACCCCCTGGTCCTTACACTGCTACAAAACCTCTAACTGCCTCTTTACTAAGGGAAGTAGTTAAACATTTACTCTATTTATATGAGTGATTTGCATTACTGAAATTAGGCACTTGCTGGCATATCTTCTAGAGTGCAGTTACCCGCTGGTACAAAGCATGTTTATAAAACCAATTTGGTCAGTAAATTTGCATCTCCTGTAGTTATTGCAGCAAAGGCAAAGCAGGACACTCCTGAGTTTGAACAACAGTGATTAAGCCTGCCACACCAGAAAAGGCAATGGGAAATCTAGCTCAGTGGGCTAAAATTGGAAAAAAATTAAGGGAGTTGGGAAATTGTAATTTACACAGCATGACTAGGCTTCAGTCAAGACAAGACATATCATTTACTTTTCTCCAACACTAGTTGTCTTTACAGTTTGACCAAATTACTTTCATTTTTTTGCTTTATTGATATGTCCTTTCCTTCTGTTACTTTGAAGCCAGCATGAGCAAGGACAAGAGACAGACTTGCCAAAGAAGCTGCCAAAATAACACTCCCCAAAGTGAAGTATGTATTTTTTCTTGGGTCTGGATTTTTTTCAGTCTAATGGAATGAAGCCCAGCATTCAAACAGCTTGTTGTGAAGGTCATCCCATATTGCAACATTTAATTAGCAGAACATATATATATATATATACACACACACATATTTATATATATGCATATCTGTATGCATATAGAAATGACATATATGTATGTATCAAATATATATATCAGAGGATGGGAGATAGCAACTGGAACAAATTCTTAGTAGGAATGAATGAATAAATTAACTTGTGAAAAATGAAAGAACCTCCTCATTCTTGATTCTTGAAGCCTCAGTACAGCCTAGAAATGGATCATCATCAGGAATCAGGGCATGGTGCATTGCTGAGAGAGACTACAAGGAATTAATTGCAAGCAAGAATGTTCTGATGCAAAACTGACAGCAAATACAAAGTCATTAATTTTTAAATATTAGAAAAAGCATGACAGGATATTGAGTCTCTCAGCACAGTGAAACCCAAAGGATTTTTGTTTAAATTCCAACAGCAAATGTTTGCAGAGAAAAAATTGTTTTAGTGCTTTGCTGAGCAGTTTGTATTTCATGAATTCCACTCTGAAAATGGTGCATGAAGGGTACAGAATAAACCAGAGACAATAACTTCAGTTCAGGAAATGTAATTTGAAAAAGGAGACTGAAAAATTTTGTGTGCATGTCATAGATATGTGTATGTACTTGTGAATGTACACTTACTAATGATAAACTGCAAATTAATTATAAGTTATTCCAAATCATTCATAATCCATGATTCATATTTTGGACAAGCTTCAGTGGAGGTTTCATCCAAGAGGGCAGGGGAATGGACTGATTTGTAGGCAGTTTTCCCTTTGTGGTTGTGGCTGTGCCCTTCTCCTCTGTCTTCCTCAGGACATGCTGAGCTGTCCAGGGGATAGCACCACTGCTCTTAAAGCATCAACCACTGACACCAACTCTCCTGCAGGGCCCTGTGGACACCAGAGGTGTGGTGTAGCAGCTTTGCAAGGTGTCTCTGTCACAGGATCCAGGTGAGACTGCATGCATTTGCCATCCTCAGCTCCTCCCCCAACACTGTGGTTGAAGTTTTCTGCTGAGAGTATCGTGAGTTACAGATTAACTGATGTAACCCCCAGAAAAGTGCTGCCCCTGGATTATCAATATTCTATTAAAAGCTTTTAATATCTGTAATTGAAGTGATTTTGATTGCACAGTGCCTGGCATTATTTAATACTTTCATCAGTAACCTGCATCATAGAAAAAGCATTAGCTGATTGAGTTTTCAGGTGGGAAGGTGGGAGGAACTGCAACTGAGTAAATACAGAACTTAAAACCATCTTGTCAGAAGTATGAGCAGAAGACAACAAGATTTAATAAGAATGAATGTATTCAAATCACTCCAATTTTCCATTTTAGTTACTTAATATTGTAATCCCATTTACAGCAGCTTACAAGAGTAAGAATATTTAATAGATATTTTAATAAATTGTAGCAAATCACTCCATACTATAAAAGAATAAAGCAGGCAACATCTAGTTGTGATTTATAGTCATCTGTGATACCCTGTAGTATACCTGTAGTGTACTGAAAATACCATACACTGATAATGCCCACAAATAACAAGCCCATACTATCTATTAACATCTTTTAAGTTGTCATTTTCAATGTTTGGGGAATACGTTATGAAGAAAGAGCAAAAGAGAAAAAAAAAACTCTGATGAACAATTCTAATTCAAATTCCATTTAGCAAAACTTACCCTCAGAGACCCTTGTGAAGAGATAAGCAGAAGCCAATTCCTCCACACCAATGCATTGGCTTTATCAAAGCTTTTTTTTATCAAAGCTTTCTGACAGTTTTCTCAGGAAGCTTGCACAGTAACATTCCTGCCTTCCCTCTGTTTAGCAAGGGGGCACTGATTCCTGGGATCAGAGCTGCTACACCTGATCAAAAGTGCTCAGATAAGGAATCCAAAGAAAAGGATGTGTTGGCTGGGAAAATGACCACACTACAAAGCGTGTGGCCCACAAGCTGTGAGTGATCTGCTCCCTCTAATTGAGACATCTGAGAGGCTGGGCAAGGCTTAATTGCAAGTAGAACCATTTGAGATTTAGAGATGCTGGCAAACAAAACACGAGCTAATTCTGCATTATTTATCCCCAGAAAAGAAGACTCATTGGAACTGTTGTGTCTTTTCAAGAATCAGGAAGGCTCCTCAGTGGAGGGAGGTACATGACTTCATATAGGTAGGACACTTTTCTTTGTTATGCTTCACTAAGCACATCCACTTGTCCTAAATAAAATCAAAGCAAATATTTCTTACTTTAAAAAAAAAAAAGGGCGGAAAAATTGCCTTCATAATAAGTGGCATTTAAATAAGGAGCAATTTTGAAAAATAGGCATTAAAGTTATGTGAGACAACTGCTCTAAAAATGATCATTTTCCAAAACAAAGCTGTTTTTGTCTGGGTGTTTTAGCAATTTATTATAAAGACAGAACAGAGACCATATTAACATTGTGTCCTCTTGCAGTGAGAAGTACTAATCTGAATAATGTACCCCAGGGGAACTCTTCTTACCATTTATATGAATATGGGGAAAATGAGGATATGGTAATTATTGCTGAGGGTTTTTTTCCAAGCAAAGATCTCTCACAGAGAAAGGCTCAGCACAGATGTAAATTTTTCCTGTAGCTCCTTTTCCCTTGCAGCTGTCTCAGGATGTATTAGACCTGCTGTACTGGTTTTGGCATGGGGTCTCTGCCTTTCATTGCCCTCTTCAGATTTCTAGAGACTCCGTTTGGGGCTTCCAAACACACTTAGCACTGACCAGAATTCTGCCATTTGGTAGGAATGATGTCGGGCTAACGCGGAGCACTAACTAAACCCTCACCTTTCACATTCAGCACCGAGCAATGCAGCCCATACAGCAGGTGCTCTCTAACAGGCTTTTACACAGACCTTACTCTTCCTTGTCTGCTTTCTCTCTCGGCCAAAAGTTAGTAATTCCTTCTGGAAGGTGTATCCTCACTGGGGATCGCAGGGAAGTGTGGACAGCCCTGAGCTAGCTGGAAGCTGGAGCCAGCCAGGGTGCTGACAGCACTCCGGGCAGAGCTGTAGCTCTGAGCTGTGCCTTTGTCACGGTCAGGCTCCGTCTGATCCGTGTGCTAGCTCATTCATAATTAAGCAGCTAGGTAATTTATAATTAATTACCTGCAGCCCACTGAATTATAACATATCCAGAGGTCGAAAGACTGCAGGAAAGAGATGGGGTGGTGGGAATAGACTGTGAAACAAAAACCGGAGTGATTCCAGGCAGACAGTGATGAAACCATCTTGGGCTGGGCTGTCACCCCCCGAGTTAACCCCTTCTTCAGCAAAAAGCCAGAAATTTATCAACAGAAACCCTGCACAGAGTCTGTAGGACTCCTGCACACCAGTAGTAACTCCTTTTTCAGTTTCTTCCCACTGGTGGGATTAAAACATCTTAGTAGATTGTCCTCTGAGGTGGTGTTTGTAGCCACTAGAGCATCTGGTAATAAAAAGAATGTAAAAATATTTTTTTAAGGTGAATTCAGGCAAAATCAGCAACAGGAATAATCAGGCACTGGGGAGCCACCAGTGCCTGATTATTTCCAGACAATTAGCACATAAAGGACTTTTTCTGGGACCTGAGCAGGGGAAACATGTAAACATCCAGTTTTTACTCAGAACTTCTGGAATTTGCATGGAGTTTTTTTAAATGCTCTCTAGCTTCCACAGCCAAGCAAGCAGCCATGGGCATAAACTTGTTGTTTGGCAATGACTTTTAGCACTTTAATAATACTATCTAATTTAACAAGTTAATTTAACTTTGCTAGATCATGAACTGAACCAGAGTACAAACACTTAGGAGATCTTGCTAACAAACAAAAGGTTGAGCCTGCCTTTAATGTTTGCATCAAATAGAAAAAGAAACACACGTGGGATCTGACTTCACAGTCAATCCTTTGCAATCTGATTTTTGCAATGACCAGTGGCCCTAAGTTTGCACAAGTGTGCAAGGATGAGCAAGGATGGACACAGCCTGATCCCACCCATCCTGCATCCAAGTTTAACGTGCAAGCTCAGAACAGTGTTCTGTCCTTTATTTACTGTCTAGAGCAAAAAACACCCTCTCCCATCCTGATTCAAGCATGGACCAAAGGTCTGCAGACCGTTACAAGCTGTGCTCCCTGGAGAATGTAAATTGATGTACAGAAAGTAATTTTCTTCTTCTATAATATATCTTGCCATAGAGAACAGTGGAAAAACACATTGTGTTTGTGACCTTCAGTACGTCTTGGAGTTTAAACTAACTGATCTTGATATTGCCATAGAAGGAGCAGAGAAGTAGAAAATTCAGCCTGTATTTACTACTGACCAAGCCAGGCAAATCCTCATCATCCTCATGGTCCTTACTAGAAATTTGGCATCCTCTAAGCTTTGTTTTGTTTCCTTGCACTAAAATGAAATTAATAACAGGCTCTAAAATACTAGAATAAATGGGATTTTAAAACTGGAAAGTAAGATAAACATGTCAGGGGAGTTGCCTGTGAGGAAACTAGCCAACATCTAACCTGTTAAAAGTTATGTGAAAAAATGGTACTATTTATCTGTATGCAATGTGGAAACTGAAATCCTATAAGAAACTGCAGCAGAACAAAAGGAATGGGTAACATTGTAATAGTCTGAGCACAAGCAGTTCTGTGATTTGATGGAGGCTTTAATTGATCTTGCACGTTCACACCAAAGACACCAGTTACAACTTCAGCTTCCACCCTGGGCTGACACCACCACAAGACAGGGAGAGCCCAGCATGGTGAGCTTGGAGGATGTTTCACCCCTGCACTCCCATCACTGCAGTGCCACTGTCTGTCCCTCAGAGCCTTTGGAAGAGACTGGACACAGCAGCCCTGATGATGCCCAGGGGATCGGAAACCAGAATGATGGGGAAGAAGCAGGACTCAAATGCAGGAAGAGGAATATGTAGAAACGAATCTCCACTGAACTTCAAGAATATTGAATATTGTATCAGGAGGCTGCACTTCTTACCCCTTATCCCACCCAGCAAGAGCACTACCATTCCCAGAAGAGCACTAAGGGCTGTTGTGGAGCAGCAGATAGGGCTGGAAGCACTGCATCTAAGGCATGAACAGATCAACAGCAGCAGAAGGGAGCAGCTGCAGCTTTAAATCATTGCCACAGCAACCCCAGCACCCTGCTGTCTGGATGAAGTCAGTGTTAGCTCCTGACATGCCATTTGGGGACAAAATAGAGACAAAAAGATGCTGAGCTATCAGACAAGAAACATGCAGAGCATGCATCACAGGTTGATTTGTGGGTGTTTAAAAAAATTGCTATATGATTTTTTCCATACCATGACTACTGTGATCTTGAGCCTGTAGGAGGTGAGCACTCACAGGGTGAACTCAGCAAGGGGTGAAGGAACTTTGTTCTCTCTTGAGTCCTGAGGTGTCATCCTGGTCCTGAGAGACCATCCAACTGGAGGTGGATGTGGAGGTCTCATGTCCTGCTCCCTGCTCCAGGCAGGGCTGCCCACCAGCTTAGGGCAGTTTGCTCAACCTCATCCAGCAGAGTGTAGAGAATTGTCAGGAAGGAGATGTGGGCAGCCAGTGCTTCACCTCTTCCTGAGGAAGTTTCTTATTTCTAGTGGTGTCAATCTCATTGCAGCTTGGTTCCTCTGCCTCTTGTCCTTTCATTGTGCACTCAAGGGAAAGTCTGGCTCTGTGTTCTCCAGACTCCATATCTGCTTGACACCACAATGTAGTGCACAGCAGTTCATCTGTCAGTACAAAAACTGACATTTAATCTTTGGGATGTTTCATTTGTTCTCTAATGACTCTGGGGTACTGGTGACAAGAAGGCTGAAGAGCCCCCTCAGTCCAAATCTCACTGATGCTGACTCTTCAAGTTAAAAAAAACAAACAACCAGACCAAATCAAACCAAACCAAGAAACCGAACTTCTCTCCTTCTCAACAGCCCTCCTTTGTTCAGGTGAGGAAGCTGAAGCTCTGAATGAGGATCATTTAAAGGCACCATGGGGGTATGAGCGGGCAGCTGAGGAGACTCCAGCATGGGCTGCTTGGGCCAGAGTGACTGACACTGTTCCCACTCAACAGGGCTACTTCTTGGAGGAGCACAGATTCACTTGCTGTCAATGTACAAGAACAATTTTCTCCTTTTTGCACTGCACAATTTTTCCACTTCCCCAGTCTCCCTTGGACTGGGAAATAAAACTTCAGTGTAACAGTTCATATCCATTACTCCTAGCATCTTCCCTCATTTTTCTCATGCCCTCCTGTAATTTTTTGATGGGTAAATCTCTGTATGTGTAGGCATTGTTCTGGTAATAAGTACAACTAACTCCCTGTTTGCTGAGTTAACAAACGAGTGCCTCAGGTAGCCCTGAGTTAGCAATTTCAAAGTAACATGTGTAAATTTTGAAGGCTAAGGTATCTTGGTTCTTACAACCAAAGTTATGTTTTCATTTTTAATAATGCTTCCATAAAGCATTATTATGGAATAATAATAATTATTATTATTATTAAGGCCCTCATGTCTGCTGCGAGTATGAAGCAAAGCATAAAAAAAAGTTCAAGAGTGGGAATATTTTAAAATATAGATGCAAATAGAGGTTTGGTGTGGGTTTGTTGTTTTTTTTCAGATTGGATATCCAGAACATTGAAACTAATACTTTCTAAGGTATCCCCTATTTTATACAGCCCAAGCTAGTATATTGTTTCATTTTAAAGCTGGAGAGGAAGGTATTTTCTATCATCAGCACAGTTTGGATACGTCATTTGCACTCACTTTCTGGTGTATTCCTCACTTCCTGCACAGCACAGATTTTTGTTAAGTCAAAAGGAAAAGCAGCATCGTGCTGCTCAGATCTTTGTCAAGGCAGGTGTGCAAGTCACAAAGTGCAGGGGAGGCACTGGCAGAGGAAGTTTGTGGAAAATATGCAGAGAAGTGAAAGCGAAGACACTTTCAGGGTTTGACTATTGATGTGTTTGTTTGTATATCCAAAAATTCACAGAAATATATGTATAAAAAGGAAAACATCTTTCATTGCATTATATGCCCAGCCTGACTTAGATTCAAATCAGTGTCATTTGGGAAAAGAAAAATTTGCTGTTCTATACACACTTCCAGTTTTTTAAAATTAAATGGTGTTCACTTCACGTTAGGAGAAAAAAAAAGAGCTTGAGACCAAATAAGAAACTTTCCTTAAATCTGTAGGTAAGAAATACAGACTAAAGTTATTTTCAACATTTTGAATTACATTCTGCCTAAGCTGAGGTCTCATGAACAAAGTCTTAGCGTTATCCCATTTGGAATGGATGAAATATTAAACTTCAGATAGGAGGGATTATCTTGAAAGCCCCATGTCACTGACAAGGAATGGCTAAAGGAAGTGTTGCACATCAGTGACTTCCAGACAAGTGGGGTAACATTTCAGAGAGCTGCTGCCTTGTTAAGATTCTGTGTCTCTTCAGGAAATCTCTCCAGCCTGGACACCACTTTGGGGTGAGCCTGCTCCTCCCTTTACTGTCAAATTAACTTCTATTTAATATTCGAAACCCTCACTGTGCATTAGAATTTTCAATCTTTTACAGACTCATCCCCACCAGTACCCACCAGTTCTCCCCCATTACCACTCATCTTAATGTCAAGGAGGAATTTCTGCAGAGCTAATTCCAGCTCTGGCATGGAAGGTAGATGATTAAATACTGCTGTTTGTGCTGTTTTTTTCACAATAAATTCTAGGCTTGGACTGACAAACCAATTAATTTCATTCTGCTACAAGTGCTCTAGAGAAAAAAAGAAGCAAACAACTGAACTTGGGGACAAAAAGAAAATAGATTGACCCCCAGCTGTTATAATTTAAAATTGGACAACGCTCTCAGGCACATGGTGTGATTCTTGGGGTGGTTCTGTGCAGGATTGTTTGTGTGAGGGAATTGTGC
The DNA here is from genome assembly GCA_024734555.1 of Trochalopteron elliotii. Taxonomy (NCBI): domain Eukaryota; kingdom Metazoa; phylum Chordata; class Aves; order Passeriformes; family Leiothrichidae; genus Trochalopteron; species Trochalopteron elliotii. The sequence goes on along the minus strand of JANPWX010000271.1, from coordinate 3,723,082 downwards.
TCTCAGCTTATAGCACAGTCAGGATTTGATTTTGCTGCACTCTGATATGGGGAAAACATGAAGAGGTCAGGGACTTGCTCTCAACACCAGCATCTCTCTACAGCACATTGATGTCTACATTGCTATCTCCATCTACAGGAGCAGCACTACATCTGTTTTGGGGTGTTTCAAACTCCCCGTCACCCTCACAGGTGCTGCTACAACTTTCTGCTGTACTTCACCCATGCAGCCAGCACCTCTTGAGGGTTTGATGTGGGATCACTGTAGCAACTTGTCTGAAGCACTGTGTGTCTATTTGAGCAGTGAATTTAAAAAATAGTGACATCTCTTGAGACACCAGAAGCCAGGCTACCTGAATATTTGTCTTAATTACCCTTATTAGGTTGGAAAAACTATTTTATTAGTAAGCAACTGCCCGTCATATAGGGAAAATACAGTGCTGTCTCAAAGCTTACAACAAAATCTATGTTTCTTCAGAAAGCTGTAGATGCCACGCAGATTTTTCTTGAAAATAAGGTATGCCGTGTTAAAAACTAAACACTGATTATGTATAATACCAGGTAACAGAATAAAGTGGCAGTAAAAACAAATTAAAACCCCTGAAAACTGTACAATATATTACTGCCAAGTAATTGGATTGTAGGATGTGGCCCCATAGATTTCTGGGTCCAGCTCTGCTGCTACATCTCCCTTGTGACCTGAAGATAGTGATTTCTCTCTGTGTGGGTCTTTTGTCTCTTGCATTTTGTCTAAACACTTATATTTTACTAACCAGAACTAACCCTGAGGTTAGTAAACAAGGTGTAGCCTTCATTAAAGCAAAGCAGCAGCAATGCACAGATTAGACTGCACAGAAATATTGTACTTCTTGTGGGTTAAGAATAAGAGTTCTAGCCTTTCTCTCCAAAAATCCAGAAGAAAGGGAAGAAAAAGGGCACAAGGAGTTGAAATGTTCTGTGCTATTGCAGCTCATACTGGAGAATTATGTTCAGAAATATACAAAACCAATAAAACTAAATTTCTTTTAAATGGATTGGTAAGGTTCCACATTTTATAAAAATACTTTACAAAAAGTGTATGCACTGCAGAAGAATCCCAAGTACTTGTGGAAAAAATACAACTAATAAACCATAAAATGCATCCATATGAAATAAGGGCGATACAAATGTATTTATGTCTTTACAAAACTATTTAAGTTTATTTCATGTATATGATCTCTGGAGACTACACTGAACATTCCCTTTAATGACAATAAATCATTCCAAAATCATTCATCCCCTCATAGTGAAGGAGCTTCGAGGCCTGCCTTGCTCTATGGGGATTTTGTTAATTATTTAAATGTTCGACCAGAACAACTGCTCTATAGGGATTTGTGCCTTAACATAGCCTATTTAATGTTTAGCTACAAGCTGCAAATATGCCGCTAATGGGAAATTGTGATGCTGGCAACAACAGGACACCTCTTCCCTCAGAAAGATGCACAGCTTATAGGGCCATTATATTTATCTCCACAAAATAGGGGTTTATAAAGGAATTGTGCCTTAAAGAGAGGCAGGTGGAGCTAATAAGTGAAAATGTATTTCATACTTTTTATGGAGAAAGAGGGCTTCAGGAATAAGCTGTTTTAGGATCAATCTTCCTGTGAAAACACACCTTGCAAGTGGGTTGCCAAAATGGTACAGTTTTTCTTACTAAGAATGTTTTGTTCTCCAAGTCCTTCTTATTACTCTTCAAACTTCATGAAATAGCATTGATGGATAAAGAACATTCTCCAGAAATGCAGCTTGCTATCCCCTGTGGCCATCATCCTTTCATTCTGAATCTTGGGAAGTTTCTTCTGGACCCCCTCACCCATGGCGCTGCTATCGGCCAACAGCCAGAGAGGAAAGTAAAGCCAAGAAAAACAAGTGATGCAAAGAAAAGCAGTTGCTCACCACCCACTGACTGTAATGCAATTCACATTTCTTCAGAAGGCATAAACCTTTTACAGCTTTTTTGAAATGCTTAATTTTTAATTCTTAATATTCAGGAAGAGTGAAGAGCTTAATGTATGCTCAAGCAAACTCAGTTCTGGCTGTCACTGATCACTAACACAAGTAACCAGTACAGAATTCTTGCATTAACTGGAAAGCTCTTTTTGTAATTGTCCTCTGGCAACTTCATTGGCAAATTCAGGCCACCTATCTAATAGCTGGTATGAGAGGGAAAATAACTTGTTAAATGTCTATTTAAGAAATACATTTAAATAGATTGTAGAAAATGGACGGAAAAAATCAAAAAGATGCTCTGAGAAATCTGACCACATTAAAAAAGCAATTTGCATGTATTCCACAGATTTATTAACATGGATTATGTATTCAAGGGCTGTATATGCCATCAAGATTAGCAATGCAAAAAGAAGAGCTCCTTTTGAATTTACTTACTCCTGAAGGAGATGCTTTCCTCCTTTCATCACTCACTGTGGCACATTCTGTTCCTCTCTGCAGGCAGACAGCTAAAGAGGAAAAAGAACAGCAGAAAACACAACAAACCAGGAGCATTGCTTTCCTCTCCCTTTTGCTTGGCCATGTGCTCTGCTATCTCCAGTGCCATTACTTCCCATCCCCGCATCAGTGTTATTTTCCTTCCCCTCCCTCTCACTGGAAACTTCTGCTACTTCTGGTTGTTCCCAGTGTTTCTCCTGGAGGGAAGTCCTAATAGTGACTGCCTGTGCCCCACAAAAACATCTTTGGTGTCCTTCCCACTGGGTCAACAATACCCACTGAAAGCATCTAAGTCAAAAATTAGAAAAAGGGGCAACCAAGGCTCTCTTCTGTGTCTGGAAAACCTTAAGAAATGGTCCATGGAGGGAATAGTTGATTTGTTATAACAAGATACCATTATATCCATCTCACTGCCCTGACCACCATGTCACACCACAGAGAACTTTTCTGTGATACACCCTAAAATATCAGCCTAGACAGCAGTGCATTTCTGAGGCTGGATGTTTAGTGGGGTCTGGAGACATATTCCAATACCAAAATTATTCTCTCTCCCAGTATTTTCTGGCAATTTTTGAAACTAGGCGTTCAGAATGGACTTCATTAAAAATGTCTTGTTAATGGAAACACATTAAAAACAAGGCATTTAAAAAAAAACAGAACAAAAAACACCCAAAAAAAAAAAAAAAAAAAAACCAAAATAATAATAATAAAAACAAAAAAATCCACAAAAACCCCCCAAAACAAAACCAAAAACACAAACAAACAAACAAACAAACAAAAACCCTGCCCCCCCACCAAACAAACAAAAAAACCCAAATCAAACCAAAACAAAAAACCCTCCCAAGATTAAAATTACAGATATCCAACCCCTCTAAGTAACCTTAACCTTAAACTGAATTCTGCACAGGTGAGCAGGCACTGGTTCAAACTGACACCAGCAGTTTCCCTGTTCTGAGCAGTTATGGATGTGCAAAATGTACAGGGCTGCTGATTCTTCATGCATATACGTACGTGTGTGTGTGCATGACCTGATATCTCCTGAAATTACCTTCAAGACATGTCTAACCAATGGAAAAAGAAAAGCAAGTTTTGGATCTGTGGGTGAATGCAAGACCCGTCCTAAATCTGTGGCTGTTTCAGAACAAACCAATCCCTGAGCCCCAAAGTTTCAGACCTAGGGAAGTTAATTCTAACCTGCATTCTTCCTGGATGAATGATATGTCCTCTAAAATAAACCTGGCCAAAATGACCACACTCTTTCCTAAGCTTAGACAAACTGTGTCCAGCAACTATGTACAGATCCTGTAAGGCTTCTGATTTCTAAAATCAGTTTGTGACTCATCCAGACACTCACACCAGGCACACACTGAAAGAGAGCCATGCAGAACACAGCAGCAGAAAAGGCCTCCAGAAATATTCAGACCTGTGCCTTAGATATATTTATGTAGAAGCTGCAATGAGCAGGCTTTCTCGTGTGCTTTGATGTGCACAGTTCTCATGTACCAGCCACCAGAAGAGGCTTTTCTGGGGTTGTTTAACGATGATATTTTAAGGTGGAGATATGTCAGATGCCTGAAGCTGTGGCCTGTGTCTCCATAAGCCCCCTCAGGCTTATGGGTGAGGGCATTTATCCCTTCTAGAAAACACTGAGAAACACCTTCTAGAAAACCCCTGGCTTCCTCTGTTCAATGGGAAGGAAACACTGCCTTTTGTAGAGCAGGACATGGAGGTGCCCACTATTATGGCCACAATCATACCTGACCCACACATTGCCAGTGAAACCAGAAGCAAGGTTAATGTATTTACAGGTCTGTATTTATTCTCAGAGAATCACCTTTCCGTGTTTGCCCTTTGGTGGGAAGATCATTCAGCTCAAGAAATGCATCTGAATTTTATGAGCTTTCCTGGATATGTACCTTGGACTGAAATCAGCTTTCACTCCCCGGTGTTATTTATAGCACAGTCACAGTAAATAGTGACTGCAAGTAGGATGGGGAAGGAAGGAAAACAACATCACTAAAATACACGGCTCTGCTAACTCCGGGAATGGGTTGGTGGCTCTCCTTTCTCTCCCACTGACAGAGCATCCTGGCTTGGCTCATCTCCTCTGCCACCACATTTTCCTGCTTCCCTTGAAACCCTTTGTCAGTCTGTTAGCAAGCAGTAACTACTTTTGGATGGTTTCTTCTCACACTTCTGTGCGATGGCCACCTGTCACAGCACAAGTAAAAGCTTTCTAATTCCCCAAACCTGCCAACTAACATTCTTGAGGTTTATTGAGCTGTGAGGGACAAGCTGTACCTACTTGCAAACAGGCAAAATGGCAAAGCTTTAGCTTGACTTAGTTGCCTTCAACTTCCCATCTAGAAGTATCCTCCTCTGGGCTGTCTTCTGACAACAGAGGTGTAAAACCATCCAGGAGAGGAGGAGGGGGAAGCTGATACAGGAAGCCAAAGGAGAGATTCGAAGAGAACAGGAGGCTGGACCAACCCCAGACTGAGGGCTGAGAAGTGTCAGCCAGGTCATGGCCCTGCAGGCACAGTCCCTGGCTTGGCCCATGCTGCAGTGATGTGCCAGGCCTGCCCAGGTGAGCAGGAGGGAGCAGGGACAGCTTTCTGCTGGCTCCTGCAAACAAACACCCAGTGCTCATCACTGACGTTCCACGGAACAGTGCAGGAAATTCTGGTACACCCAGCCTGTGACACGGGGCTGAACATTCCTGCCTATTGCCTCCTAAAAGTGATTCAGAAAAGGATGCAACACTTAGAAGCCCTTTTCTTTGCAGCGTCTCATAATAACATTTAACCACTCTTCTCTTTTGCACAGACTCTTTATTCTCCCTCTTATCAGTGTTCTCTCATTTGAAATAAAGGCCATGAAGATGGAAAATGTATTTGCTCTTTGCTCACAAAGAAACAATCAAGCTACATCAAAAATGGTCTATGAGCATCAGAGGGAAAAAGTAATTTATTGTGGCATACAAAAGCAAGGACAGAAATACTGGCTGGTTTCTTGTAGTCCTGTATTCAACTGGAATTCATGGGATATAAAGATTACTCAATTACAAGTTGTTTACTCTAAAGACTTTGAGACAAAGGCAGGAAAACTCCACCTCCCATTTTTCACTGTAATTATAGTAATAAAGATTACCTTAGCTATATATATATTTTTTTTTTAATTCACCTGCTATCCATACCCCTGTACTCTTGAAAGGCTTTAGTAGATGGTACATCCAAGATCAAAACCAAGTCACAGCCTTTATTTTCTCTTTCAGAAAAGGAGAAATTTGAGCTAAAGTCCATCTCTGCTTTACTCAGAGCTCTCATCGTGGTATTTACAGTGTTATTCTAAACAGCCTCTCAGAGATCTGTGCCATGTTTTCTAATGCTTCTGTAATTGTCATTGCACAGCCTGTTACTTCAGAGCTCAAATTCACTGGAATACAGTTGGCTGTGTGATTTTCAAAGCAAGATAATCCTTATTTCCTGACCTGCTGAGCAGTCACATGCAAGTTTTGGGGTTTTTCTCCAAATTTTCTTTAAAATAATGAAGCTCCTACTATGTCCAAAGACCAAACAAGCTTTCATCCACCTCAAAAATGTCACATAAGCTTTCCTATTCTGCCCTAAGTTCCCTCTAACCTGCATAAATATCTGTAATCAAAATTCCAAAGGCTTTTTTTGGAATACTTGTTCCATGTCTTTAATACACATTTCCATTTTCCTTATCCTAATAATCACCAAAACTTAAAAATTACTAGCCTAATGTTCTCCTCCCTATTTGTGACAGAGACAATTATAAAACAGCTACGAATGGGCTTGTTTAGGTTACTGAGATATTTTCTAATACTAAGTGGCTGCTACTTTCAACAGCTCTTAGCTGCTGTTAAGTCTGTCCTCTTTTGACTCTCTGCAGCTAAAATATCCACTAAGCCTGATCTTGAATCTCTTATGTGTTTTTCCTGCTCTTCTCACAAAAGTATCTGTCATTTCTGCCTAGCTTACTGTTCCCTTCTTTTTTATTAAAGCCAACATGAAAATAGCAGCAGTAGAATGAGCCAAACATGGATTTGAAAGTGGTGTTACAAAACAAGAAAATTCAGCCCTCATTCAACACCCTTTGCAATAATTTAAAGAAAAAGAAGAAGGAACTGTTCTGCATTCAAAATGGATAATGAAATCTTGGACTCCTCTGCATTACAGAGTTTGACACAGAGTCAGCTACTGGACCATGTAAATTGCCTGTGTTGGCTTTTCCTATTAATGTATAAATCACCACCTTCACACAGAATAAATCTAATAAATCCACAAAGAAGCACAGCACAGTGCCAAGTGACCTCGGTGTCACTAGAGCACCTACATGCAATAATGCAAAAGGTTTCCATTCACTCGTACACATGCTCATCAAAATGAGCATCATGGAGTTCACTCTTTGGGAAACATTACTACATAAATAAATTCATAAAATGAATTAAAGAAAATTAAATGAAGAGTAGAAAAGCTCAGCAAAAGAAAGGGGAAATCTTTACCCTACTGGTATCAACATCAAAGGTACTGCTGGTTTTCATGAAAATATTTTTTATACTCTGAAATGCTGAGACTCATTCCCCACTCATAAATCCATTTTGTTCAGAGAGATTCCCAAGAATGAAATCCTTCTTAATGCAGTGGATTGTTTGATTTCAATGTCTTGCATTGATAGGTGCCATGCCCAAAAGCAAATCAGTGAACACAGACAAATTACATGGTTTACTTCAGGCTTCGGTTCCATGAGAGCACTGATTTGTTTGAAGTTAGCTCAGTGCTTATTGCTTTGTAACTTTGAAGACCTTTTTTTTCTTTTTGTGCAAAATGCAAATTCTTTTCTTATCTAAATTCCTCACTATTTCTAAAGTTGCTTGCAAAGTAGCTTTCCCTGCTGAAATACTTTGGCCAAGTCGAAACCAGGACATCCACACTTTCCTAACCTGATTGTCTCCTATACATTTAACAGCCTTCTTTACAAGCTGTGTTTGTTGGTGGGTTTTTTTAATATCCTTCAGAAGGGAAACATAATTCTGAGTCTAGTCATCTCCACAGAGATTTGTTATCAGCTCCCTGGTGTGCTCGCTCTGAGCAAGCAGCTCTGTTGATGCTGACATGAGCAAAGAATAATATCCCAGGCTAACAGAGATATTACACATTGCTTGTGAGCTCCCTTCTGCATGTGTAGGTCAGCCTCATCCATCACTTATATGGGTGACAGCAGCAGAAATAATTAAAGGAGGTCTTTCTAAGATGGAATAAAAGTCCATATTTATTCCAATGGGACAATACATAGGGGAAAAAAAATACCATGGCCTGTATGATTTCTAAGGAAACAGGGCTGCCTTCTGTAGCCAAATTATTCAAAACCCGGCAGGGGCTTTGCAGGAAAGCAGGGCCACTGCCAGCCTTTCCCTGTAGCAGCAGGGAAGTTGGGCAACCCAAGGAGAAAATGTTTTTACACTCTGCAGAAAGCTCTGGCTCCAATGAATGTGTTTGCCCCGAAATACTTAGGTTTCATCAAATCACCATTTTTTTTTTCTGTGAAAATCACTCTGAGGGAAGTTATTCTTTTTCTGTTTCATGCCATGCAGCCATGTCGTTAAGGATCTTCACACTCAGGAATTATTTTAGTTCCTCACCATATGAAATGTTTCCTGTTTAAAGCAAAGTGGGCTGATAAGAAGGCAGCAGAATATTAACACAAGTATATAATAGTCTGTAAAGTGATATATTAGGTAACAAAGGGTAGTTACAATTAACACAAGGATAAGTTTTATGTAATTAGGAGGTAGCATGAAAATATGTCTCCAAAGCTAATATAGTGAAACACACAAGCTCTTTTCCTAACAAAATTTTGCTGCATTTTTCCTTGCCCTTGTAACTTGCCATAATCACAAAAGAATCTCACAACCAGGACACAGGCTGAGCATTCATCAAAGTCTGGTTTACAAAGCAGAGCAGTTAAAAGTTGAGGTCCCTGTTCATATCTCACTTGTTATGCCTACAAAAACATGGTAACTCTCTCTTTCTGAAGAGAAATGTCAGAAATCTGCCTGCTGCTTTGACTGCTAATGTCAGAGGGAGCCCTGAAATCTGTCTTTTCCCTTGCCATTCTCTATTTTTAATGCAGAGAAGTGCACTGAAGCTCTGGGAGAAATTTAAAAGCTGAAAAATTAAATAATGCTGGGGCACTTTTCCAATGAAAGCAAAAATGAATTCAGAAAAAATGAAGCTCCTTGTCTTGAAATGCTGTAAAAATATTATATAGTATATCATAATTACAATAAATGTAATATAAGTGTGCTGCCTATTGCTTTGAAACTACTTCAAAATGTTCATTGTTCCAGTGAAACAGTGAAAGCTGTTGTAAAATTATCACTTGGAAGGCTGGTAAAATAGAAGAATTGTTTTCTTATTCTTCACCAAAAAACTGCATATGCCAGTGCTGCCATGAAGCACATTCTGTGGAGAAATATGAAGCTGTGCACAAGCTCCAACAACCCAGCAGTCTCCCATGAAGCAGCAGTGGTTTAGTCTGGGCCCCAGTTCTCTGGCTGCAGGCTGAGAGCCCACAGCATCCAGAATTTGGGGGCAGGGGGCTAAAAAATGTAAAGGGAAATTGTGTGTGTACCAATAACCATGAGAAGCATCAGACACATTCCCTTTTCTACATCCACACAAGTGAGGAGTCCTGAGAGGTAAAACAAGAACAAACATGAAAATTTTGGGTGTCGTCCATTCTGTTTCAATTTGGCTTTTTATGCTACTGATAATAATTAGCGATACTTTATCCCTTCCATGCTGTATTGTCATTTGAAGTTACAGCCTTACTTAAAAATGCACACACTGTGTTTTCATAAGCAGTACACTGCATAGATAGATTCTTGGCTGTGGTGCGTGTTTTTATTAGGGAAAAAACCCTTGAAGAACACCTTGCTTTCTGAATAGAGCCTACTGAATTTCAGATGGTGCTCAGATTTTTGCACAAATCTGTTCTGCAGCCACAGAGCAGTCTCCAAGGAAATGTTTGATTCTGTACCAATGAGTTCTGTACTGGCAGCGAGGAGATCTGCTGTGCCTGAGGAATGAAGTGGTCAATCACGATGGTGGTCCTTCAGGTGATGCTTTAAGCATTTTGAGCTTGGTCACCTGTGATTTCAAATATATGGAAGATATATAAAATATTCTGTGGTAGACAGATTAATAAGGAACTCATAGTAGCTTATGCAGCAAAATCCTGTGCTAACTGTTATTTTCTCAACTCTGGTGGCTCCATGCCCAGATGTATTTTGGTGCTGCTGGGAGGTGATAAAGGCAAGCATTACCAAGTCCTTTCAAACCTTGACTAAACCACAACCCCCCAAAACTGAATTATTATGATTTAATTCCAGTACATGATAGCACTTAAGTCATGGGATTGGTGTTAGATCTATGAATAATGCAAGTTTATTTAAAGGAATGGAAGCAGACCAGATTATTTAAAAGACACTGACTGCCAGAGCTGAATATAAATTTTTCCAAATGTCTTCATCTATTAACAGAGCTGTAACCAGAAGCACAAGGAAATACTAGTTTTGTTGTGTATTATGAATGACAGAGGAGTTGCTGTTTATCAGCATGGGAGCTGATCTCCTACCCCAGCAGAAGCAGTGGGAGATGCTGCTGCAGGCATCACGGACGGACAGTTTGCTATAAATACAGAACTCTGTATTTATAAACTGCAGACCAAACTGACTCATTCAGCTGAGCATCTTTTGGTTTCTTTACCAAATTGCTGAGGTACTGCACAAATAATTTGATACACAGTCATCACTGGATCTCTTCCTTGGTGTTTGTTTAATCAGACATTTTTCCTCTGATTGAAATTGGCAGTTTTGGTCTGGAGAAGAATTGATTGAGCTTTTATTAATCAGAAGTGCACAGACCTGCAGATGTGGGACAAGTATTCTACCTGATACTGCATTTTGTAGACATGAGCTGTACTGTGGGAAAGAAGAGGGAAACCTGGCTGAACAGCAAAGTGAACTGAATCCATCTGACCCTAAAGAATTCTTGCATTCAAGAACACATTTTAGGAGAGGGATGAAAAAACAGTTTTGGGGTTTTTAGAGCAGGATATTTAGTAAATAACATAATAAAGATCTTTGGGGATGTTTTGATTTTACTACAGAGACCAAGAATTGCCATGCAATGTGTATCAGAGTATTAGCATCTTTTTGTTCAATATATCTGATTTCAGGTGGACCTTTTGGCCTTTATTCCACTGCTTGCAATGCAACAGTGTCACTGTGTATAAATACTTTATTTTCACCAAGTCATTTGCTACAATGAGGGGAGCATTCCTATTGCATCCTTGCCACTCTACAATTTCTTTCCATCCTCTGTTTAGCTTTCTCCAACAGTTTTGAAGAAAATACTGTGGGTACGCTTCTACAGGAGTGTGCACTTTTAGTGATTTTTTTTAATTATTATGTTGCTCTTCCAGAAAAAAAAAGGGGAATGAAGTGGGATTTCCTTCTCACATCTTTTGCACCTTTTCAAAAGAGCTGCCATAGGCACTCCTCCTTCCTGCACCAGAGAAGGAAATATTTGGCAGGAGCAGCAACAGGAAGCACACTAGGTCCCTTTTTTTGTGAAAACAAGTGGAGGATTGGAGAAAGATAGGACAAGGTGCTAAAAAAATTAACAGCTTCCAGGGCAAACTACAGAGTTTGTGCAGCTGCCGAATGTCTTATGGCAGCACTACCAGTGCTGGCATAGCAGCTGAAAGTCAGTGGTTTGTTATAAATGTTCCATCAGGGCAGTGTTTCATAGTGCTTCCTGCTTTGCCCCCGTTGTTTTAATGAAAGACGCCAATGGGAAGCGTGTCAGTCATATCCATGGACTGTTGTGATCACCACGGCAGTGATGATCACAAGACACCATCACTGCTCCAGTACATCTATTATAAGTGGCTGGTGCTGGTATCTCTACTGATGGCATTTAATAACACAGGAAGAAGTCCAGGCTTCATTGACTTAATTTTCCCCTTGGAGAGCACTAACAGTTTTGGCATTTTCAATTTATTGCAAAAGCAGCATTACTTATTTTTGATGAAGTCACTCAAAATGCTTTACCTGTGAATTGCAAAATCATCCATTAACCAAAATAGTTTTAAACACGGAAGGGAGCTCCTAAAGTGTGAACATTTTTCTGGAGGACATTGCCACTGAATGGGAAAACCACAGGTGCACCTCTCCTATGATAAAAGGCTGAAAGAATTGGGTTTGCTTAGCCTGGAAAAGAGAAGGCTTTGAGGTGATCTAATTGTGGCCATCCAGTATCTGGACAGAGCCAACAAGAAAGTTGGAAAGAAAGTATTTATAAGGTCCTGTAGTGACAGGACCAAGGAGGAATGGCTTCAAACTACGAGTAGGTTCAGATTAGCCATTAGCCTACCATTAGCCATTAGTAAATTCTTTACTGTGAGGGTGGTGAGGCACGGCCACAGGTTTTCCAGAGAAGATGTGGATGCCTCATCCCTGGAAGTGTTCAAGATCAGGTTGGGTGGAGCTCTGAGCAACCTGGCCTAGTGAAAGGTGTCCCTGCTCATGCAATGAGGTTGGAATTAGATGACTTTTAAGGCCCCTTTCAACCCAAACCATTTTATGATTCTAATTCTCATTGTGTGAATTGATCCTAATCAGCTGGCTATTTGAATTTTCAAATTTTTTCTTTCTCAGTCATTCTTTGAAAGATCTTTTATTATTGAAGTCCAGCTGAAGTGGAGCGAAATATGATTTTTTTCCCTCCAAGGTTCGCATGATTAATTGAAAATAAGGTAAAAAATTCCATTCTTGCTACTAGTGCCAGTTCCTGGGGGTTTTTTTCTGATGATTATCAAATCCATTTTCCTCTGGGCAGTACACTATTTCTGACTCATAAAATAAACCTCGACTCTCTCCAGGTTTATTTGGTGGCTGTTCTTGCTGACTCAGAATTAACAGCTAATCAACCTAGCCACTGAAACAGTTTTCCAGCTGAGGTACTAATTGATAACTGTCTTCCTAAAAATGAATGCACTTCAGCAAAATGGACCCTTTTGTACATCCTAAGTCTGGTTCTGTGCCTAATGCAAATATCAGATCTAAGGTCTAATTCTGTCTTTTCCTGCATGACACTGATGTTAGAGCTAAATCCAGGTGGAGGGGACAAAATGTGGACATTGCTCTTTCAGAAGAGCAGCGCCGAATTTGGTAGAGATGAGAGAACTCTACTGAAGCAACTTTGAGATGAGAGGTGAGTTAGAGAGACAAGGGAAACCTTCCTGACCGTAGAATCATCCTGGAAACAAGGGTAGACATTGCCAATGCATGACAAACAGCCCTGCCAGCCAGGAACTGAGAATGTTGCAGAGAGAAAAACACACTGGTTTTGCTCAGTCTCCATTTTTACACCCCAAACCCTGCATGCAGCAATGATACCAGTGAGGAGCAAGGCTACGAACACACCTGGTGTTCTGGATGGGATCCTTGCAAACACCAAGGGTGAGAAGCTGAAGTGATTGGTGAGGCCACCGCCAGGCATGTTCATCTATTTTACAGTTTGCCTTATTGTTTCTCACCTCTGTGTTATTCCTGTGGCTGTGCTGGCACTTGGCCCTCACTGAGGCCAGCTCACAGAGGTAAAGTCACGCTCATGTCAAGGCAGAGGCACAAAGCTCAGTACCTGGCTCTGTTATCAAATACTTCTGTATCAGTATCAAGTATTTACATTTTCATGGGAACAATATCAAAGATCTGGAAATGTTAGAAAAGAAAAAGGGCATATTGTAAGTACTTTATGCTGTTGTTCTGCAATTTTGAACATTTTGAGGAAAGTGGAAATAAAATCTAAAAGAAGAGAGAAGATTCATCAAACACCAATATTCATAATGGCATCCTGGCTTGAATCCTCTTGTCTCATGGCTAATTTAAGATCCTCTGCTGGCAGCCAGGGTGGTGCTGCAATGCCTCTGCCTCCAGGGACACCCACTTTCCTCCCCAGTCCCTTGTCCTCTTTCCCAGCCACTTTGTGTTTGTGTTTGTGTTTGTGTTTGTGTTTGTGTTTGTGTTTGTGTTTGTGTTTGTGTTTGTGTTTGTGTTTGTGTTTGTGTTTGTGTTTGTGTTACCCCACAGTGTCAGCGATGCCCTCAGGGAGCTCAACCCCAGCCTGGTCAGACTAAGGTAAGGAAAAGCATCACACTGATGGGCACACTGACTGTACTGGCCTGAAATGCATCCCCCATAAAGTTATGTAAGCAGAGAGATCATGTAGGAGGACTGGAAATAATAAGCTGTTAGGATGATTTGCTGAAGCTACTCTTCACCTCAGCTCCCACAGAAACACAGAAATAAAAGTCCAATTTCCTTTGTAGACAGAGATCACTGAGGGCAGAAAAATTACAGAATGAAAAGAAACGTTTCCCTTTGGTATTTGCTGCCAACAAAAGCGAAGCTGAAGAAGGTACAGACTTACAGCCACAAGGATGGAAGGTCAAAATTAGGTGAAAACTTCAGTCAGCAAAGAGACGAAGTAGCACAAAAGCAGTAACCTGTTTGCAAGCTGTGAGAATGGGAAGAATGCCTAGCGTGTAAAACAGGATGGAAAAGGAAAAGCTGAAAAATCCTCCTCTTTAGACAACAGTCAAATTTGAGAACTACACATTCAATAAATTAGAAATAATTTTTAAACTTTATAAGCAGCTCATATTTACAGAATATCCATAATATATGTTCAGATCTTCTAAACAGTGATGCCTACCAATTGCCTAAAATTAAGGCAAGCTTAATGTTTATATTCACACGCTCATGTATGTCAATTTTATTTGAAATACACATTGACCAGTCCAATTTCTATATAAAGACTAAAGGGCAACTGATAATGTCATAGACCATTTACTGACCCATTCCATTCTTGGAGAGATACAGCAGAAATAAAGAGCTACAGCCAAAATTTTATTAACTGTGAAAGAGGTGATTTATTTTGTGGTGTAATAAAAGCGTCAGTGATAACAATGCCTCAGAGAAACACTCACATTGTGAGTGCCTCCTGCTGTCTTTTCCTTTGTGCAGATAGGTTTATATGTGTAAGGCCTCACAGAACTGGAATTTCTTCTCCCCTTACTCTAAATTTAATTTAGACATTGCAAACTGCATTTACTATGGTATCACCTGGATAACAAAGTGAAGTGGACAGCTGTGCTATGGATAGTGAAAGGGTAGTGGGCTATATCTGGCCAGGAACTGAGCTAGGAGTTGCCCACCCTTCAGACTTGAACCTTGCTTGAAACTCAGCTACAGCACCCCAGCAATCTTCCTGTTCCTTATCAAAGTGTGTTTTCACTTATCTTTACCTACTTCATCCATTAGACAGCCTGAGAAGAACACCATGCTAAATAGTCACCAAACTTGATATCACAGCATTTTAACAAAACTTTAACAAAATCAGCTTGAACCATCTTAACGACCATGTCAGTATTCCCCTCTCGCTTCCAGCTGTGTGTAAGGTTCCCCCCAGGCCGTGTGACCCTACTGGGTCCAGCATTGTGTCTCACACAATCAAACTCACTCCAAGCACCACTTCTGGGTGTAGCACTACAATTTTCTCATAGATTAGCTGCTCAATGGGCAGGGCAGCAGTGCTGGTCACCTTAGCAGCTTCACAAAATTAGGCACGTGACCAAAATGCTTTATCATCTTCTTGGCAATCAACTGAAGTGCCAGAGCAAGTTTAGAACCTACAGTACCTTCCAGCTGAATGGCATTGTCACTGGACCATTTTATCAGGGCTGGGGATCAGGCATTAATTTCTCCTCCATAACTTTGTTAATTTGTCCTGAGTCATAAGTTTTTGCCAGCTCATCCTTAGCTGATTAATCAAATTCACACAGAAGAGCTTGTGTTAATGCTGCTTTGTTATTACCATCACAGCAATACCACTGACAGAGCTCATTTACCTTTGTGTTGCCACCTCAGCTGCTTTGGAAGGGACTGAGAGGTGGCTCCAGGAGAGGAAGGGAGGTGATTATGGAGGCTCCTACATTGAATCTGTCAGAATATGGTCGCAGCAGTACTGTGTTTAATTCAAGAATGTCCCAGATACTTTGCATGTACTTATACAGCACCATCTAATTCCAAAGACCATTTTTGTTTCATACATTTACCCTGTCTTTCTTGGCTACGTACCAGGAACAAAGACCATGGTCTTAAATTAATTTTACTTTGATGGGGGAAGGTGGGGGCAGATGTTGAAAGCAAAATATTTTTTTTTTATATTGTAAGGTCCTGCAACTTTTTTGTTGAATCCTGATCTTTCTTCCTGTTGTAGTTTTTCTGATTCTCAAGGAGTCATTTAAGATGTTTTTATTGGGCAAATTTATTGCCATTGAAGTAAGTTTAAGACATTGCAACATAGTCCTTAAAAACCTTCTGAACAAGGTTTAGCAGCAGAATCCTTAGAAAAAGGCTCGATTTCAGTGAATATTTCAAGTTTTAATGGTTGGGAAAGAGAAGGTATTCCATTCTTTTTCCATCACAAATCACATTTTATTGTCACCTGGAAACTGCCTTGTGTTTCTCTGGCAGGAATCTATTCAGTAGTCTGCAAGCAGCACCTGGCATCGCAGAGTTCATCTGAACTGAGCTGAAAAAACCCTTGGAAGCACCAGTCAGTGCAGGGTGCTGCACCCTGCCAGGCTACAAAACCACTGGTTTTCCTGGGAAATGTAATTTTCCCTTCATACAAATGCATCAAGATAAGTAGCACAGCAAATCACCATTTGCAGTTTCAGCTGACACATTTCAGCAGCACCGGCTCGTGGTCCATTCCTCATTCCTCCCACACAGCAGCTTTCCTGGCGATAACCCTTCCCACACCTACCTAACTTTACCTAATTGCGCGTATTTAGGACAAGCACACAAGGACTGAGAGTTCCTGGTCCCTCCTGTGGGCACCTAGAAGCTGTGATCTGCTTGGGGAAGATGCCAGGCAGAGTGGTGCCTTCTGGTCACTCTGTTCCCAGAAGGATTTTGGACTTGGCTTTGAACCAGTGGTGGTGGGACTCCACATGACAAATCCTTCCCAGCAGGAACGTGGCAAGAATGCACAAAATCCTGCTGCAGTCCTGAGGACTGAAAGAGCTCCAGGACACGTCCCTGTAGGAGGAAATGGTGTTTAATGAGTTAGCTGCTGCTTCTAAAATCCTGTTCATGTTAGTAGCATCAAACCACTTGTGATAAAATGAGATAAAATCTGAAGCCAAGAGTGATAAAGTTCTGTGGCTTGTCCAGCTGACTGACAAATGTTTTTTTTCTCCCATCTGCTCTTCACTAAGTGGGAAAAATCAGTGCACTTCCTGAGAGGGGTTTGGGTCCTCCCAACTTTCTCCATCTCAGCTGGCTGATGATATATCTCTGCAATATACTCTTAGGATAGCTTTCTTCCGAATGAGGATGTTTGTTCACCTGGTCTGTTCACAGACAATCAGATCTTCTCTCATCCCTGTTCTTCTAGGCTAAGCAAACCATGCATTTAATCTTTTCCTGTGGGGTGCAATTCCATTCACTTCCCTACATCATCTTGGGAGATCTCTGAGCCTGCTCCGGTGTCAATTATCAGCTTTGCAGACCAGTGAAGAGGATGCCCAAAGCAGTCCAAAGGAGAACTTTGCCAATAGCTTTACAAAAGTGCTAAAACAGAGATGAGCCTGTCCATCCCATTTTGCAGAGGAGCTCTGACAGGATCGACCTGTCCTGCTGTGTGCTCCCAAGGATGAGTGCATTTTCCCTCCACTCCAGCTGGATCAGAAACCAAGCCTGTGCTGCTAGACCCCTAGCTTCTAGCAAGGAGTCTGGGAAGACATTATGTTTTAGCTGCACCTCCTGTGGGTGTGGGGCACTTCTGTCCACCTGCAGAACACTCACAGTCTCAATGGAGAAACCCTCCATAAATATAGAAGCATATCAGCACTTCACAGCTCTTTAGCATATAAATATCTCAGACAGATTTGAATATCAGAGAAGTGTCACTTTTGCAAACAGGTCTTGACTAATCACTGTAGCTAGCACACCCAGAGTGCAATACCCTCTCAGATTGTCATTATCCCTTAAAGTTTCACTGGAATGGGGCAATAATGAATTGCATGGACTAGTTTTTAAAATTCTTTTTCATTACACATCCAGAATCTTTCTTGTTTTCTGTAGCACAGAAGAACTTGATGGAAGTTGGATCTGCTTCCCAACAGTGCCAATTTGGTCTTTCCTTGAGCAATTAAGGCATCTTCTTTGCTGGAGCCCCCTTTTTATTTCCAAGTTCTTACAAAAGCACAGTCCAGAAGCAGCAATGTAACTGAAAAATATCCCTAAGCTGTTGGACATGAAATTTTTCACATGAGAATGATATTTAACATTATTAGAAGTAAGAAAATAAATAAGAGAAAAGAACAGATATTGGGATATTCTTTCATTATTTTTGTTAGTGTCATGTAAGCATTCAGACATCAGCACTCCTGAGCTGCTCTGTTGGACACATTGGCTTTTTCTGTTGTCAGCTGGTACAGAAAGACACCAGCTGATACCTGCATAAGAAAAACACCATTAAATGGTAAATTTTGTCAAGGCAGCAGGATGATAGATCTTAATTCAAATTTTTACTTCTAAAGGAATCCTGAGCCATCACAGTTCCGGCTTCTGACACTACTTTCAACACCTGATTGAAAGACTAAGTTACAATTTATTGTCTGAGTGAAGATGAGTTTTTTCTTATCTTGTGGCCACAAAATGATTGTGTTCCAAGAGAAAGTGAGCCAGCACCAGACCCTGCCCCTCAGGCAGTGTCCAAGCTGGACACAGTCACTGCATCCAGCAGAGCAGTTTTGTGTCACAACCACAGCTTAAGACAGCCAGAGGGGTGACAATTTTTGATGTCTCTGAATATTACTGCAACACTGGAACTGAAAGCAGGAGCTAAGTGTCCCTCCCCACTCCCCATGCTGTGCCACTGCTGGTTTTACTGGGACAGAGACATTGCTCCTCTGTGAATTGCTGCTGAGGTTCCTGAGGTTCTTGTCAGCACTTTTGCACTCATGGCATAGGACATAAAAAGTGTTCTCTCCTTATATCAGATATGTAACTATAACAGCATATATTATGATTTTTATGCATATTAAAGATTTTTGCATTAATAAACATCTAGAACATCCTTGACTCCTGTGGCTGTAGCGTTCCAACTGGAGGCCATCTCTTTCCCCTCTGTCAAAACCTCTTGGGGTCTTTTCTCTAATTGCACATCACTGGTTTAACTGTAAACAGAGTTTAATCCAGCAGGCTGAAGTTTAAATTACTCCAAAGACTAAAACTGGCTCTCTAATCACCACTATCACTTCTAGTCCAGCACAGCTGCAGCTCCCTGATGGATGTGGCTGACAGCAAAGTGACCACCACCCTGCAGAGCTTCAAATCTCAGAGTGAGGCCACAGGCAAGGGATGGGGACAGCAGAGGGGGTGGCTCAAAATGCTCACATGATTTGTGCCACCATCACAAGCAAGCTGCGGTCCCTGCTCCTTCCATCTCCCATCCCAGCACCCCTAGGAGAGCAAAGGCCTTCCCCTGGGATAATCCCACTAACTGGCTGGGTTTTGCACTTTGTTGCCATTTCAGAAGGTAGGAAATTGCAGCAGCATTTGTTTCCTAGCAGCTTCCCAAGGAGGGATGTGTGAATCTCCTGTTTTCGCCTCTGAAACAAACAGGGGAGAGGGCAATCAAGCACCAATTTAAACCTGATTTTTCAAAGTGAACTGCTAAAAAGTTATCTATGTGGCAAGCCATCAATAGAAGCGAGGCACAGAAAGAAATAGGAAGAAGGAAATCATGACTGAAATCATGACATGCTGTCTGGATTCTGAAAAACAATTTAGGTAACTATGTTTCCTCAAAAATGCATGCAATTTCTTCATGACCACTTTGGAAAACTGTGCTAGGATGTGTGCTCACAGGTGTCAACCTGCATATTATTTTGATAAGAAATTCACAGAATTGACTGCATCATACTGAGCTGGGAAATGAAATTCTGGGGTTTTTTTACTGCTGGCTCAAATTTGGCTGGAATGATTTGGACCCTGCTCTCAGTAGCACTGAACAAGCTCTTCTGGAGAGCATCCAGACTTGGTCTGAGTTTCTGTTAGGTACAGAAACTGGCAGCCCAATTGCTAGCTGCAATTGGAAGGAATAATAGTAATAATAATAAAAATTAAAAAGTCATGGTTTTGCTGGAAGGCATCACACTGTGACAGAACATGATTCCAGAGAACAACACAAGGTCATGGAAAAAGTTTCAGAGCTCTTCCTCCCTTCCCTCAATGAATGCATGCAAAAATATGTAAGTGGTGTTAGTAAGAAGAGCAGACTAACACACCAAAATTTAAAAAATATAAATATTAAAGAGAAAAAAGAAAATAAAGGAACTCACTTATCAGCATTAATATACAGTAACAAAAAAATCAGCCCACCAAAAAGTCAAAGAACACAATATATAATCTCAGTCAATCACTTCCCAACTCCTCTTTACTTCATCATCCAGAACTCAGTAGTTCACTCGACACTCTGAACTTGCCACTTAAAAAGGATAAAAGAGAGATATATCACATGGTCTATTTACAGAACAGGTCTGATCTGTGACAGGCTAGCTGATGGGACAGTGGTTGTAATTTCTCAGGGGATGTCTGCTGTTGCCAGAGTGGTGCTACCACCTCACACTTACCCCTTGTGAAATGTATGGAGTGATGTGAGCTTGTTTCAGCTGCTGAATCTCTTGCACAGCTGGCACTGACTGGATCAGCAGAGCATGTGGAACAGCACAGCTGGGAGAAATGGAGTTTTTGCCACCACACATACCAAGCAAGAGCCATGGCAGGGTGGCAAAGCTCCAGCTGTACCCTGCACGCTACTCCTGCTGCAGGCATCAGCATCAGACCAGAACTTCACAGCCCATCCGTCTGCTGTGGCACTTGAGTGCTGAAAATCAAACATATTAAAATTCAAAAGCAAAAAGAAATCCTACATGTGTGCCTTGGGTATATTCAGGAGTATCAATACTTTATCTGCTTGTGTCTGCTGAGCTGGGAAATATTGGCAAGCAAAGCCAGATTAAACATTTCCCCACTTCAACAGTCTTCAGCCAGCCGAGGAAGCAGGAAATAAAGGGAGCTGAGACACACTCTCCTTGTAGCAGCTCAAGCTCAGTTCCTCTGGATTTCATGGCACATTTCCTTTCTCTGGCTATTTAACAGGCATGCTTGATAAAATCCAGTCCATTCCAGGTACACTGCACACACCCCTGCCTGCTCTATAGCCCTGCCACCACACTGAACCCACTGCTGCAGCAGCAAACACAGGAATTTAGAAATAGCTATATAAAAAGGAGAGCACATACCGAATATTGAAGCCCTGAAGTTGTGAGTCCATCCTGTTGCTTTTATAGAAGAGCAGATTTCTCTGAGCTCCCTTTTATGTTCCTGTGATTCACCACAATGCTGATAAATGTGTTCTTGTTACCTGTCTGCATTACACATCACAAAAATTTATGGCCTTTTGCCATCTGTTTCAATTAAGAAACTTATATATAGATCTGGGTGCCTTGCCCAGGAAAATACTTTTGGAAAGAGAATTTTATAGTCTGATAATGGGCCAGATCTCCAGTTGGCATTCATCCACATGCTTCCAGTAGTGTCACTTGATACACAGCAGCCAAGCGGTCAGGTAGGTAACATCACAACAATAAATTCAAAATGTTATTCATCTCAGCAAACCTTTTTAATTGCAACACTACTGACTGATGCTTGCAGCAGATTACAAAATAATCTTCAACTCCTGTTCATGTTGAAACTAATTATTTTAATGAGACGTTTTTGCAGCTCAAGCAAATATGTTTGGCTCTATGCACTCAACACAGACTGCAGATGATGGCTCTAATATATCAAACATACCTTTCCATTTTGCATGGATATAAGAGATGTGTCAATCACAACTTTCTGAGAAGGGCTTTTTGAGGTCATTCCAGTGGCAGTAGAGTATTCATGAAGTTAAAACAAATGAAACTAGAACAATTTAACACGTGACTACCCTACAGATAATTGCAAACTCCTCTACCTCGATCAAAAAGCTACCACTTCAGCCGAAAGGGGATAAACACTGTGTAATTTAACATCAGCTACACCACTAGTGCCACCTACAGCATCCAGCTCAGAGAAACCACCCAGACTATCAGCTGGCTCAGGTGTGCATACATTTCTAGACCACTTTTATTTGGTGTCCAACCAGTCAAGAAGACATTTTCATAGAGAAAATATGTATTTGTGCAACACAAGCACTAAACTACTTATTTGCAACATGCAATTCAGACACATAGCTCAAAAAATAGATGCTTCTGGCAAATGTCATTGGCATATTAGGAAACCAGATAACATGTACCTCCACTCCTGACAGATGAACAGTCTTTACTCGTTGCATCTATTTTGTTTTGCTTGTGCTGGAAGTGCTTGTCACCACTGGACAAGTTTTTTATATGGTGTAGTTTTTCCTTCTGCTGCTTCTTGATCTATGGAGAAGCTCTTCCATCAGTTACCTACATCTGCATGAGGTCCTTTCAGCTTCAGCACGGCCCGGGACACTGCATACCTGCAATTCAGAAGTGCCACACTTATGGCTAGCCTTTGACGCATAAGCTGATGGAAAACACCTTTATTCCAGGCTGGCTAATAATGTGCCACTGGGACCAGTTCCCACAGCTCTGTAAGCATTAACCTTCAATGAGGCTTGTCATTTCCAAGATTATTCCCTGGTTTGGCTGATACATTTTCTGCAGGGCTCACAATGCAATCTGCAAACGCTCCTGTCTTTTCCTTGTCACTTTACAAGGATCCCAGGGGAATATCGTGTCGCCTCCTCCCTGGATTTTGTGCTGCATCATTTCCTGGTCACTGCACACCTACTGAAGGCTTTGATGTCTATTCTCCCAAAAGGCTGACTGCAGCTATAAATCCTGGTGAGGTGAAGAGAAACAGACTCGTCTGTACAGCTCTAAGTCTTGGCAAACAATGATTATCAAAAATAGAAACTCTTCTTGCCTTAAAACACACATTGAAGGAGCGCTTATAGGCAAGATCATAATAGGTGATCAAAGAATTAATTGATTTCTTTTAATAAAGAATACTTCTGTTCCTCACATTTAACTACTTTCTTTTATAAATAACCACCTGTTGTTTACCTTTCCCTGACTGTTTCTCTTATATTTTGACACCTCAGAGGAAGAGCCTCCAAATACGTGAAAAAGTAGCTCACTTCCACCCTTACTTTTTAAATAGACAACACTGCTGAGGCTCAGGCTCAGGAAACCAATATGTTTATCCTTGGATGATTGCAAGCAGAGAAGCAAAGGGAGCCCTGGGTAGGACTGTGTCCCCAAGAGCTGTGTCCCTGCTTTTCTACCCTTGTTTGAGGAGCACCCAAGCCCTGAGGGGTTCTGGCTGCAGCCGGGGCCACCCTCCATGCTTGGCTCTCCCTGAGAGAGGATTATGGATGCAGACAAAGATGTAGGTCTGCATGTCCTGCACCAAAGCAGCACAGGAGACTGGCAATCCATTTGTCTGCTGAAGTGAGAGTACAGGTGGCTGAGCAGAGGGTGTTTATCACCCTGGCAGGTGTGCTCTCCTGCCTGGCTCAGGGTCTGACAGCAGCACCACAGGGACAGTGAATTACAAGCAGAAGCTTCTCTGTCTCTTCCTGCACAACTCCATGTACTCAAAAGCAGCCCCATGCCACACCCCCACCCCTGTGAGCCCTCAGCCACCATGAACGAGCCTCACCTCTGACACAAACCCTGCTCTCTCTTTTTTCAACAGGGTGTGGAACCAACACCATCTGCCTTGTCCCCTTCTCCCCTCATTCCCTTTGTGGCCCCTCCAGTTCAAGCAGATATGCTTCCTGAGCTCATATCATGGCTGGCAACTCCAAATAAGGAACAGCTTCAGCTGAATGGAACTGAGATAAAGAATTTACTTCTGCTGCTTCCACAGCCAGGGTGATGCACAAGCACATGGCCCAGCCCATCTCCTGGGAAAGCCCACTGCTCGTGGCACCATGACACCTCTGCAGCAAATACCAGGTGGCACTGCAGTTTGTCCCCCAATTTGAGATCAGACTGACTTAACCCACAACTCAGTTCCATGCTTACCTAGAAATGGAATTTAAAAAGCAGAAGTCAGACGTGGCCACAATTAGATACTGGTTTGTGATTTAAACCCAGATTAATGGAAAATTGAGAGAGATGGGTAACTGGTGTGTTCTTGACACCTGGGTTTAGGCTTTGGCAGGAGATCTACCTGGAGCTGCACCATCTCCAGAAGCTCCTCTGACAGCCCTGCTCTCAGCTGGGCTGGCTGGCCCAGCAGCTCTGCTGTAGCCTCTTATCTCAAAGGTTGGCTGTCCCAGCCTAAAGAGCATGGGCAGAACAATGTGAGGCACAGGGACAGCTAAAACAGGGCTCCTGGCTGTTGCTGAAGTATCAAATTGACATTGCACACTACAGCTGATCTGGGTGTAATGATCCCACAGCAGCCAGAAGACACAAAGCTGATGGGTACTGTCTGTAAGGGAGAGGTAAATTTGTGTGTGGGGCCACAGAGGAAGTTAATTATAATCCCGACACGCAAATATGGATTAAAATCATCAGTGGGCATGTGGGGGTTCAAAGGCATCACTCAGTGTGAGGCAGCACTTGGAGAGGGAAATGGAAAGAATTGTAAATCTGACATGCTCTGACTTTGCACCAGAGATCAATTTTCCCTGTTCTTCTGTCCCCTTAGTAATTAAAACAATTCTTAGTGATAGACTGATGACTGGCTGACTGTCTTCCCTGATGCTTTCCTCTGCCTCTCTTGCTCATTGAGAAGGTTCAAAACACCTCGGGCTGCTCCTTTGTTTATCACAGACTCAGATGTTTTCATTAATCTGGGTGGGAGCCAGAGTGATCACTCCCCTTCCAAGCTGCCTTCCTGCTCCACCGTTTGCTAGAAAAACTCCTGTCCCCTGAGTATGGTTTCACTGCTCAGCTGCTCCTAAAAGTTTTTGTGCTCCAAACGATTTTGTCAATTGTACAGATTAGTTCAAATCTCACCATGGCCCGTTAATGGTGACTCTAATGGATGTTGGCAGATTCGGTGAGAAATCCAAACATACTCAGATTAAGAGCAGAGGGTGTTTAGGCTTGGTGAGAAACGTTTGTTCCTGTGCACTTTCAGAAGGTTTGTGTGGTGAAGAAGAGCAAGGTCATGGAGAGCAGAGCCAATGCAGTCCATAAGTGACAGCTCATGACATTGATTTTAATATCCTAATTGCTATGACTATTTGCAAAAGAAAAAAAAATTAAAAAATCGTTCAGCTGCCTTGAACCTTGTTTCAACCTTCAGAGGCTTCCCATCCTTATTTGGAGCTGCTGGCATTTCCCAGGAGTTAACTATGTCCTGGGGTACAGGGCTCAGGGGAATTAGACAGTGTGAATCTCCATTTGGTTTGGAATCTCAAAGCATTTTGCAGTCCACATAGCTCAGAGCAGAAGTCTGTAATGAGCAACAGAGCCTATGCACATCACTGCAGAAAACAAGCAATTTAGGAGTGCAGAAAATATTTTGAGGGGATGAAAAGATCCACAGAGGACTGGGCACGTCTCTGCAGACTATGCACAGCCCAAGGGATAAGTAGCAACACTTAACACCAAGGAGCCACATGTGCCAGAATTCTCCCTTCCACTATCAGCCACAGCTGCGACTGTTTTGGGCTATACTGCTCCTCATTTTAGTGATCTGAATGTGAAACAGGCTTAAGGAAATAAATAGCACTAATAAAAAGACAAGAGTGACCTTTTAAAATGAGTAACTATATTTAATTTTAAATGTTTGCATCTCAGTTGGCTGGGATTAGGAACATTTATTTCCACTGGAACTGCATGCAAAAGAAATACTGAGAATGGGTGCACTATGTGAGTAAATGTATTGAGAAATTCTCACCAGGGAACAGCAATTCCACATCCCCCTTGGAGACATCAAAAATACAACATCAATAAACTGCATATGAAACACCTACCCAGCTGTGTTAAAGTAAAAAACTGTAAAAAGTTACTCTGATAATTATTTTTAACACTGTAAAATTATACATGATCATGAGGGGCTGTATTTTTTCAAATACCTAGTGAAATAATCCTCTAACAAACATGCAGAACAATTACAGCCCTTTTCCCCCCCTCTCCTCATCACAGATGACTAGTGAAAAGGTGCAGTATCACAAATTATTATCATAGGCATAATAATACATTGCAAATTTTCACATCTGATTTTTAGGTCTCCTCCTAGAATATGCAGGAGCATAAAGCCAAGGAGTTGGGCTGTTTTCACAGAGCATTTTTTGCACACCATTCTGTTAATGATGCAAAGCTTAACAACTGGCCCCAGAGGCCTGTGCTATCTTGAAATGGACACAAGACTGTACCAGTCTCAGAAATTTCAAACAGATAAATCTTAGCTGAAACAGCACAATCAATGCAGCCCAAATCCTATGCCATTCTTATGTACTGAGGCTCTTTTTTTATATTGCTGGAACTGTTTTTCTGCTGAAGTAGGGAATATTTATGGTTCTTCCTCCAACTGCAAATCAAAAGCTATAAATAGCTGCTTGTCCCAACATATGTGGAAGGAAGGTTCATAGTTGCTGTTCCACATCACCTCTAAACCCTCAAGCAGTAAATCTAAATTAGAAATATTAGCATTGAGAAATAAAAGGGTTTTCTTGACACAAGCAGAAATCCTTCTTCATCTTCTGTGTTTCAGATTCATAGATTCTCAAGGCCAGGAGGGAGGATGAGGCCAACTGGTTGAAAAAGGCTGCTATTTTTCCTGAAAAAAAGCGTGTAAAAAACCAGATGCTAAGTCAGCAGGACTTGGGCATCATTAGAAAACTTTTTCTGCAGAGGTAAAGTAAGAGCAGCTGCAGGTCATCCTGACTATGTCTAGTGCTGGTTTAGTTGCCAACTACACCCAGGACATGGAAAAGAAACACAGCAGTTCAGCATCCCAGGATTTACAAATCACATATAAATCACACAGCCAGGGGTCTGCCACCTCAAAAAAATGCAGTGGGGCCACCAATTTTTTTTTTTTTTTTAACCCAAAGACTGCAGTATTCTCAAGGCAACCCAAACACAAACCTCAAAACCACAAGGCTACACAGACTCTCCAGCTGGTATTTTCCCTAGAGCATAATAAATGGGGATTGCTTTCCCTGCACACAAGAGAGGTTTCAACCACAGGAATGAGGTGCACCTTGACAGCAAGCTGAGATTTCCCAGCTCCCAGGCAGGAGCCCTCACTACTACTCTGGTGCCTGGGGGCACACACTGATGGTAGCTAACACACACCTGGGTAAGACTACAGAGATGTTATCTTCTGGCTTGATTTCTACCACTTAGAATACTGTGGAAAACCCAAGTCGTCTGGAAACAAATAGGCTGTGCAAAACTGAAAAGACAGAATTCACTGTCCTGAATTGTGGATGGATAATCAGTGGCAAAAGAGCAGTGTCTGCAGCTGCACTGGAATTATGTCTGAGCACTCCCTCTCTTCCAAAATATAAAACTCAGATCCTGTTCAGATTAGAGGGATCATTATAAGTAGTGAATTTATTTCTATTATCCTGCATTAAAAGATAGTTGGATTTTTTCTCTGTGATTTGTAATAATTACAAAATTAATTTTCCTGTTCTAGCATCATACAGTTACTTTGCACCAACTCTCTGAGGTAAAACACCACTCCAAGACTGAGACTAGGGAAGCCCTTAGTCCCCTTTTATGCTGATACATAGTTTTGGGCAGGCTAATATATATTTCTATATGTATTTCACTGTGTTCCCACATTCTTGCAACACCCAGCTCTACTCTGCACGTGTAATGTAGAGCAGTTATTTGCACGGGGACTTGTAGTGCTTAATATCACCTTCCTGATTTGGGCTGAGGAATCTTTGCACCATAATAGCAGCCCTGGATCAGACCAAAGCTCCCCTGCTGGTAGCCGGTGGGATGTTTTAGGGGATGGAAGAAGAAGCAGGAGCATGTACAGCAATACATGAAAAGCTCTGTGGCTCCTGAACAGGCTGTGTGTGAACATCTCTGTTGTTAACAGGTCCTGGCAGACTCCTCTTCCCTGAATGAGCTAATTTCTCCTGGAAGCCATTTGAATGATAAACCTTCAGTGGCTGGTGCCAATGAATTCTGCAACTGAATTATGAACCACATGAAATAATACTTCATTATTTTCATTTTAAACCTGCCACCCAGCAGCTTTGTGGGGTGCCTCATGACACTGATCTATGAGGATCATAGAATGATCCTTCCCCATCTTACTCACTTTACTGATGCTGAGAAGCCATAGACTGTTTAATTACACCTGGGTGGGATGCCATTCATTAGGCTACCTTTCTCCAAGCCTTTCTAGTTTTATTTTACTTGCAGTGGAACTCGGAAAACCATGCAGCTCTTGGGAAGCAGCCCTTCCCCTTGAAAGGACATTTAAAACCAAGTAACACCATCTGGAGTTAAATACCTTCTGCTTCTAATAAGCTGTGCTAAATAAAAAAATGCTTGAAAATGGATGGATTGTGAAAATTGAGGCCCAGTGTCAGTGTCAACTGTGTCTGATGTTTTGTGCTTGGCTTCCCACATTGCCTTCACACTGGCAGAGGCAGAAGCCATAAGCTACAATTCCTGCAGGGTCTCTCTCCACTTGAAATCCTGGTTAGCCATGTGTTCACCAAATCTCTCTCAATTTAGTCCAGCAGTGATAGCATACAGATGGATTTTATTAGAGTCTGGGAAGCAAACTCACTAACTGGGATTGCAGCTAGCATCTGGACAGAATTCTACCCAAAATGGGATTGCTTTTTCCCCCCTTCCCTCAGTGACACTGCTCCACCCAGCACAGGCTGAGGTACAACCAAGCTGGTTTGAGACCCCACACTTCACCCCTGCTTTTTTTTCTTTGCAGGGGCTGTGATGCAATAAACAGGAGTCAGTTGCAATACCTGTAGAGAAGGCTGGTACCAGATAAAACTCTTGATCTCTCTCTTCTTCTCAAAGTCTTCATCAAAATCACAAGATTTTAGATAACATAACTTACATACTTTGCAGATTACATAACTTTTTTTTCTTCCCTCGATTTGAGCCTGGAGTCTGTTTTGAGTAGGTGGTCAATGGCTTGGTGGTTGTGGTCTCCCACTGCCAGAATTGCCTTTCCCCCAGTTCCTGCTCAGTTCTGCTGACTTCACTGCTGGTGGCTCTGGTCCAGACAGCCCATTTATCTTGGTATTGTCTTCCCTTTCCCTTAAAACAAAAGATTAGCCAAGCTCACAAGGTTCACAATGAAATTGCTTAATCATAACTGTCCAGCTATTGCTACTGATTAATAACAAAAAAACCCCAAAATTGTCAAGTTTGGTTCAGATCTCGAGGGGTTCAGATCTTGAGGGGTTCAGATCTTGAGGGCCTCACATCAGTGAGGCATGACATCACTGATCTGACTGTAGGCAAAGATAATAGTTACTTAAATGTTTTTATTCACTCGTGGTAACTGGAACTGTGTTTAACTCTTCTATAGGCCAATCTCAGGATCACCACTGTGGAGACTCACTTGATGGAAGAGTGAAGACTGCAGAGACAGCAACATTCCTGTGCTTTTCAGCAGTGATTAGACCTTAGAGGGGTCCTCCAGATTACTCTGCATATCCTACTGTGGATATGCACTAATGGACAGAGCCCCAAGGAGCTTTAATTAAAAAAAAACCCCTCAAACTCAAGCAGAGCCTTGAACATGAACTGCCCTGGCTCACTGCCAGCACCTCACCTCCTTCCCAACCCTTCCACCCAAGGACTAGGAGTGAATATGATGTTTTACCCCTATCTAATGCCCAATTAGACAAGAACAAATGCACCTCCATTAAGAAGTGCTGACTGCTGTTTGATAAAGCAGAGTACATTAGCACACACCAAGACTGGTCACTAGATTAAAATGGGTCTGTTTCTCCTCCAGAAAGAGCTTTGCTATACTTTGCCTAATCTTTGGACAGATATCACAGAAGAACCAAAACTTAAAAACCCTGCTAGAAGAGGTCCACAGGTTGTGCAATACCATGGTTAATTAGTGTTTGTAAAGCACTTTCTGGAGGAAAAAATAGCCAACTACAATCAATATTATCAACTGTATTTTCTTTCATCAAGTCCTTGCCAATAATCCTCTCAGGTTTTTTTTCAGCTTAAATTAAGCACTTCTGTAGTTCTGCTGGGGACAGCCAAGCAATTATTGCTTTTCAGCTCAGTCCTTCCAGGTTTGATTTGATTTTATCTGGGCTTTGTTTTATGGCTGGCTCCATTCTGTATTAAGAGCAGTTGAAGCCAATGACCTTTCCCAAGCTTATCCATATTTAAGATAGTGGGAAGAAGTAACTGAGAAAGGCATTTAATTATAAGGATTTTATGGAGGATTGAGAGCAAAGCTGGAATGCAAGAGTAAGTGCAAACCCAGACACAAAAGAAAGAGGGATGAGGTATAGAATAAAATTGCTGAAGATAATTATGATCTCTTTTCTAGATAAGAAACTGATGGGGTTTTTTTCTCCAAACCATGATGCACAACACTTCATTTTTGTGTGTTTGATGAAGAGCTTAATGAAGAAATATTAGTTAAGGCAGAAAAGAAGAGGCTCAGCATGAGAGAGGGGACCCACTTAAAGAGTAAGTGTTAAAACACTCAGGTGAAGAGAACCTTTTGGAATGAAGAAAGGATCAGCTGAAGTTTTTTGTGGCTCAAGTAGAAATATTTATTTCATATTTTGTTTTTATGAAATACTGTCTATCCAAAAAGAAGAAGAAAAGAAAAAGTGCTAGTGAGAAAGATCTTGCTTCAGCTGCTGATAGGACATGCTGACAAGAATGGGAATATGCTACAGGAAGAAACAGATAATTTTGAGAAATACAGTCTAAGATATTAGTTTAATTGTACAGTGCAACCCAAAGGGGAAGATAATACACTTAGGAACTGCTAACAGAATTTTCTCATTTAATTAAGGTTATCAACAGTAGGAACTCATGAGAAAGGGAAAGACATGAACATTATGAAGGTACCAATGAGAAAGCATAAGAAACCTCTGTGAAGTTACTTTCAAGTACAGTTCTAGCCTTAAAATTGCTTAGAGGGGGTGAAAATGTGTTTATAAATCAGAATAACTTATTTTTAATATCTCATTATATTTCTGGTGCTTCATTCATGTGTCACAGCCTTTATATGTTGATTGTGGAGTTAATATATCCTTCTCTCTGTTAACTTCAGTTTGGAAATTGAGATAAATTTACTGTTAAGTAACTGAAGGGAGAGAATTGAGAAAAACAGGAAAAGCTTGAAGGAAAAAAATGAAGAAAAGATAGCAGCTAGCAGGTCAGGTCTGGGCTTCCACTCAGCCTGTGTGAACCACACAAGAGTGAGTCAAAAGAGTGAATGATTCAAAAAGTGCAGGTGACCACACTGTTATATCTTCTTCTTGTGAGCTCTGGAGGTTAAATTGCTCCTCTGAGTTTTGAATTTTGCTTACAGAAGGGATTTAAGTGTATTTTTTACATTCCTCACCAACTACCTCTTTCTGAGTGTTGTAAAAGAGCAGAGCCTGCTGTTCTAGTAAACAAAATACTCTAGAATTTAATTTCAAAGTTTCTCGCACAGCCAATCATGGGGCTGTCCAAGTCATAATAAACATGAAGCAACAGAATTTAAGTGCCTGGCTGTCATAGTTTAATCTCAGATGGCAACTCAGTACCAGGCAGCTGCCTGCTCACTCCATGCCCTCTGGCCTGATGTGGTGGGGAGGAGAAACAGAAAAAGGTAAAACCAGTGGGTTGAGATTAAAACAGTTTAATAATTGAAATAAAGTAAATTACAATAATAACAACATTGAAAATGATGACAAAAGGGAGGTGACAAAAAGAAAGAGAGGAATAAACCCCAAATAAACCAAGTGATGCACAATAAAATTGCTCACCACCTGCTGAACAGTACCCAGCTGGTCCCTGAGCAGCAGTCGAGCAACAATTAAAACATCAGTGTGTTATCAACATTATTTTCATCCTAAATCCAAAACAATAGTGTACCAGCTGCAAAGAATAGTTAACTCTATCCCAGCTGAAGCCAGGCCACTGGTATTCCTTTGTTAGGTCAATTCTCCAGCTTGACACAGGTCCTTCACCTGTTTTTACTGGATCTGGCATTTGTGTGAAAGGCAAGCTGGATGCCTCTGGTTAGCTGGGCCAGTGATGGTGCTGGAGTAGCACAGCCACAAGAGGTGGCAGCAGCACTTTCCTCATGGCTGTTGGACGATTATGTACCTGTGTGACTCAGGAGAGAGGGGGTGAGAGGCAGCAGAGGCACTTTTCAGAGCAGCATTTCCTGACTCTGGGCTGAGGAAACCAGAGCCAGCACAGGCACATCAAACATAACCCTCCTCCCATGAGAAGCTGTGGTCAGACTGCCACTTCTTATTCATCCTGCACTAACAGAGGGTCCTGCAGAAGCAAATAAAAGCAGCCAGAAAGCTGATTGATAGGAAGAAATTTTGTCTGCATTTATTTTGAGAATTATTTGGGCTCCCACGAAGCACGAGGTTTCTCTACACCTCTGGCAGATAGTTATCAAACTGTCTTAGGCACAGTCAACACCATCACAGAAGCAAACAATTTAAGAGCCCTTTCTATTTGGTTCATAACTTTATTTTTGGAACAAAATTAGAACTTTGTCAGCCTGAAAACAGCACAATAAAACCAAGATCATTACTCTTTCCCTGCTTGGTGAAAGCTTTATGGCTCACACAGCATGTCTAATCCTTTATGTCCTGTCGCTATGATGCATCTAATGAATAATCTCCCTTTCTCCTCTATAATTCACTTGACAGCCAAATAATGTATTTTTTAAATCACACAATTTCTTAAGCAGTGTTTTGTCTCCCTTATGCTCACCATACATTTGCAGTTAAAACCTCTTCTCTGTTTCAATACCTTCTTTCTCCACCCAAACACTCCTCTGCCTCCCCAACACTGCCAATCAGTCACTTGTCTACCTCCAAAAAGCACTTTTGCTGGCAGCCTTTCTTCTTGCTCCAGCTTTTTTTCCTGGGGCAGTTCATGCCTTCTCCAGAAAATCTGTCTGCTGACTGACACCTGCAGCCTAATGGCATTGAGAAAAAAAATATTAATTCTCTTTCTTGTGTAGCCCAGGCATTCAACAGAACTGAATACCTGCAGGGTACAGTGACCAGCAGTGAAGAATAGTGCTAGAAGTTTAAAAGAAGAATATTCAAGTCTTCTCAGAGAACCAACAGCTCTCTTCTACTACAGATACTGGAGTAACTGAGAAAATAGGGATTGGTTTGGGATTGTATGAGTCAGTTGCAGAGAGAACAATTCCTGTGAAGATTGCTTTTAATCAGTCATTTGGCAAAGTGTCCCAAGGATGAGCAAGATTTATTACCTTCACCTTGAGGCTGATATATAAATGGTCTTAGTTACCTACAGCACACAGATTTGTAACAGTGGGATTTAAAGGGTCATATGTCCCACTTCCCATCATCTCCACTAATAACATAAAGTTTGGCAGGAAAATACCAAAAATTAGTAAAGACTGAAATATACTGGTGAGGCAGGGGTGTCCTAAATTCATTGAAACAGGGAGACATAAATTACAGAAAGCTGTACTAAAACGTGCTTCAAGTACAGGGGAGAAGCAACTCTGTCCACCAATTGTCCTCACTGGACCATACACACATCAGCTGGGAAAGTTAATAGCAGTGTAAGAGTGTACATGGTAACTACTCACAAATAATTCTAAACAGTCTTAGATGTCAATTTTAAAAATGCACAATTATCTGGGGTAGCTTTGGGTGATAAATGAAAGAGGGTAAAAACCAAAGAGAAATGGATCAAATTTAGGAAGGAAATTTTTGACTATTGAGAAGATTTCTTGATACTGAAGTACCCAGGTTTGAGGTTTTAGTCAGGTTCATATACATTGAAATAAGCAGATATGGAGCATCCAACACATTTGCAGGTGGAGCAATGTATCCACTGGGAGCAGAGCTCCCAGCATCACATCTCTGGGAATCCAGATGGAGGCTCACAACTGACCCCTACTCTCTGTGTACGCACACCTTCAGCTGCACCAAATGGTACATTTTTACTGTCTTAAATTATCTTTTTGAATGTTGATTTCCTCTCCAGCTGGAGAGGCAGTCTCTCACTACAAAGAATTCAAACAATAGCTTCCATACAGACCCGTGACAGCACCAGGTCTTTTCTCATGCACAGGAGGCTTCTGAGACAAGCACAAGTTCAGCTCTCCACAGGTCCTTGGCAAGGACAGCTCAGTGGCCCATCTTCACCACCACAGCTGCAAGAGACAGTGCTGCCTTGAGGGAAAACACTCCTGAGAGACCAAACAGTCCTTCATCCCCGCTAAATGTGATTCAGCAGCTCCCCCTCAAAAGTATGTTAGAATGGAGATGAGGGGGAAGAGAAAGAAAGGGAAATGTATTGGAAATTTACTGTAACACATCTACATTAATATTACTTGTAATATACACATATGTAGCACCCACTTTCATGCTCAGGGCCATTTAATAAAGCTCTAAAAATTTTGTATTAGAGTGGATGCTCAAAGAGAAAAAGAAATGTATACCCTGCTCTCTACAATCTTGGCATGCCACTGGGAGCCTGGGAAACTTTTCCCCTCTTAGTACTTCTGACACACAATGTTTTGGGTTCCAAAACACACACCTGACTCTCCCAGCACATTTAATCAAAGCTCTGCCTATCTTAGCCATAGACTTGTTGAGCAGAAACAAGATTTTTCACCTTTATTTGTGCTGGAGGAAATGCTGTAAGTAGGTTTTCACCATCAGTTAATG
This sequence comes from Trochalopteron elliotii, assembly GCA_024734555.1. NCBI lineage: Eukaryota > Metazoa > Chordata > Aves > Passeriformes > Leiothrichidae > Trochalopteron > Trochalopteron elliotii. Next base: position 3,688,518 of record JANPWX010000271.1, on the reverse strand, counting down.
GCAGTGAAGCCGCTTTCCCTACTGTGTCCCCTTACCCTCTCTCTGTCATTCATTGGGTGGTGTTGGGAGAGGCTTGCAATCAGTAACTTGAGGTGTCAAGAGCACTTCAACAATTCCTGGAGATCCACAGTGCCACTGCAAAGCCATGGGAGCCTGTGTCCTGCCATGTCCATTAGATGCAGGTGTATGTTGGCAGGCCAAGAATTCTTCTGGCAGCAGGTTCAAAGCAAGTATTAGCAAAGGCTCCTTAGTGCTGAAGGGCACATCCATTAAATAAAGATATATGTGCTTCCTTTTTCTTACACTACACTGGAATCCAAACCATACACTTTTATCACAAATGTAGAAAGAGCTGATATTCCTCTTAAGGTTCCATTTAATTTTTGAAGTACATTTCTTTTTTTTTTTAATGTTTGCCAAAAATTTCCACAAAGTCCAGTCCTACAATGCTCAGCAGAAGAAGGAAGATAAAGGAAACCTTTTTATTCCTTTTAATGAATCGGGGGGGGCTGACATACATTTCCTGAATGCCTGAAGACGGCAAAGATTAATGAGAAAGGGAGGACGAATAAATCATGAGTCTGTATTTTATAAATAAATGACAAAGTTTTGAAGAACTTTTCTATTCTTCATTTCAGCAACAAGATTAATTCCCAGCTTCTTCTGGAGGACTGTCCCCCTTGAGTTGAGTGGTGATTTTTTTTCTGCAGGGAAGATAAAACAGAAGGAGGAAGGGGAAGAGAGGAGAAAAGAGAAGAGAGTGAAATAGATTCCAGGTTTAATTTCCAAAAATTTTTGTTAACCTTGACAAAAAAGGGATTGAGAAGGTGCTATCAGTGAATTTCTTTTCTGTTCCCCTTCTTGATACCTTTCCCTGAATCACCAGAGGCCCGGTGGACACAATATGTCTGACAAGGAGGCCTCCTTGTAGTAGCTCCTCCCAAGAGTTGTTTGGGGCTGTGTCCAAGGGGACACAGCCCAGGGACTGCCCTGCAGAGGTGTCCCCAAAGCCATGACCCAGCCTGCCTCACCCCCCTGCACTATGCAGCCCTGCAAAGTGCCACAGGGGGAGGCCTGGGGGTTTGTAGCCACCCTGATCCAAAGCCAGGCTCTGGGGGGGAGCAGCTCTGTGGAGCAGAGCTCCAGGCACCAGCTTGGACAAGGACACCCCAGAGCTGCCCCTGTGCTGCCACAGTGAGCCCACCTCCATCCCTTTGGGCTGGCACTGCAGGGAGGGAGCTGGCTGTAAGGTCTCACCCTGAGCACCTATAGAAACCAGCCAGAACAGTCCTACACCCCTCTATGTCACATCACTTCAGTATTTCTAAGAATAAAAGACTGGGAAAACTGCTTTGTTTCCATTTCTAAATTTCAGAGGCTTTCTTGAGAGCAGCTCTCCTCCCACTCCAGTGCTGTACAAGAGAAATATGGAAGCAGGATACAGGATGGCACTGGAGAGAAAAGGCTCCTGCTGTGATCTTTGTGGAAACCAGACAGGTTTAGATGGGTTATTAGGACCCAAAATACTACAGCCAACATGTATTTCATCTGGAGGTCCCTTCAAGGTTTGTGCAACCACCTTAGAGCTGCAATCAGGCACTCTGCTTAAACAGAGCTGCAGCTGACCTTGACAGAGAAAATTTCCATGTGCACAAAGTTTCTGCTGGCCTGTGACCATGGTCATAGGTGCAATTGGAAGAAACTCATTCACAATCCCCTCCAGGAAACTGCTGCAAGGGCAGCTCCACAGCCACCTTTGCTGCTGCACCTCCCAACAGATGCTGTTTCTTTGACAACAATTTTCTCTTCTTTTCTGAACGGCTTCAGTCACCCATGTAAGCTGAGACCAGTTTGCCAGTCTGTGTCCTCAGGTTGTCTCTTGGCTTTCTCCCTCATTTTTCAGTGTCTTTTACTCATTCTTGCAGTTTCAGTGTCCTACACGTAGCAATTTATATATTGGACAGTGAGGCATCTAACAGTTTCCCTTTTTCTCCACCGTTTCCTTATTTATACAAGGTCCTTTTCAACAGTTGCAATGTGATTTATATATCTCTTTTTTTAACTTCCAGTATTTGACAGAGACAGAACACCTGATTGTACCTGTCACTGTTTCGTAAACAAGATGCGAATTACTGGTAAACAGATGCTGCAATACTGAAATTCATGGAATCATAGAATATTCTGAGTTGTAAGGGATGCACAGGGATCATGAAAGTCCAGCTCCTGGCCCTACACAGAACACTCCAAGGGTCACATCATATGCCTGACACTGTTGTCCAAATGCTTCTGGAACTCTGTCAGGCTTGGTGCTGTGACCACTGCCCTGCGGAGTCTGTTCCAGTGCCCAGCCACCCTCTGGATGAAAAATCTTTTCCTAATATCCAACCAGAACCTTTCCTGACACAAGTTCATGCCACTCCCTCAGGTAATTCATCCTTCACTCCCTTTCTTGAAGAGGAAGCAGAGGGAAAAACATAGGAATAATTTTGCACCTGGAAAACAGACTTGCCCAGAGGATTTTCTGAAGATTTTCCATGCCTCCTTTGTAATTCCTGGTGCCCCCTCTGCTTCTTTCCAAAAACTCTGTTCTAGTTTGTGGTGTAAAGCCATGTCTATGACCCAGCCTTACCATGGACAGCCTGGCAAGTGTTTGGACATGACATCAGCTAGAAACAAAGATTTTGTGTTTCTGAGATCTGTCCCTGTGCGTCCTGTTTCCTCTCTTTATTTTGCCTTGTTCTCTATTTCTTAGACACAGGTCTAGACTGAAATTGGGAAGAGCTCCACTCTACAAAAGTACAGTGACAATATGGAGGAAGCCAGTGTGAGATTTAGGTCTAGGAAGCTCTAAATATTTTGTCATATTCAAAAATAAAACCAAAAAGTGTCTGTATTATAAACATTTTCACAAAGAACAAATAGTAAGCACTAAACAAGAACTCAAAGAGTAAATATGAAACAAGAACTAATGTCTGGAAACTAGATGCAGGCAAATCTGAATTAGAAACTAGATGTACATTTTTAAACTTCAAGTGTGGTTAATCACTGCACCTTACTGAAGTCTTTCCAAAAGACAGGCTTGAGTTAGACTCAGTGTCTTGGACTCCCCAGAAAAATAATTGGATTAAATTCTACTTTCACCTGATGATCAGAATATCCCCTCTGGTCCTAAGTGACAATGTCTGCATTAGTTGAATCAGAACAGAGCTTTCATCATGAAAACTTCAACATTTCATTGTTATTTTAAACTATTGGGGTGTTTGCTTGCCTTTTCTGCCAGCTGCATGTTGACTTTTTTAGGATCTAGGTTCCTAGGCAGGCAATGTATCTTCCTTCACAAAGCTGTGCAAATTGTGTAGCTGTCCTTAGGGCTATGAGTACTGCTCTAAGTCAGAGGAAAAAAGTTTTGATAAAGATTCTGAACTTCCAGCCCTATGGCATGAAGGAAAACCATGTGACTTTTATATTGCACAATGGTCATTAGGAAAAGTGTTTCCAGTTCATTCTGCAAGCAATCTCTAGCAAAACTGTGTAGCTGCTCAAAACCATTTTGTAAAGTCACTGACACAGACATTTCTTTACATTTCATGACATCTTATTGGTCTGGGACTTGCTTCTCTCTACAGTGCCCAAGAGGCAGTTTTCAGTCAGTAATGGCTGTTTTCTTGGTCCCTTCTACAGCTACATCAAATAAAATTCCAGTTTTATTTCCCATGTTCTGTACAAGGACAGTTTACAACTCAGCTGAAGCCCATCTAGTTGCTTAGTTCCACTTTCAATGTTTAGCAAGAAAATCTTTTCCCTAAAGCAGTTGTTATTTATTAGGGACATGTTTATCCTGGTTTTGAGAGGTCAACACACGTCCTTTGTCCTTAAAATATTCCCCAAAGGAGGGGGGATTCTTATGTGACCAGATATCTCCCAGTGGATAAGAAGTTTTGTTACTATTTCTGAAAAAAATAATAGCAATGTGAGACTCCATGTTGTGTTCTCAGGTACTGAGATATCTTGGGTTTTCCATTGAGCTAAAAAACCTCGAAAACCTGACCACGTTTTAAGGCTTGAAGCAAGAGGCGGACCCTCAGCAGTCATTAGTCTTCTGTTAATTAGCAGATTGTGACGGAATTCAGATGTGCTCAGTAAAGATGGAGGAGAAATCTCTGATCCCTCCTACTGTCACATCACTTTGCTGATTTTGGTGGAGCTGCTTTTAATTAATTAAGTGCAAGGAGCCCCTTTAAGGTTCCCACCATAAAATTTCACTTGATTCCTCATAAATAATGTCTCTAGAGCTCACTCATAGTAATAAAAGTATATAGTGTGCTGATTAAAACTGTTGTAATTTATAGGCATTGAAACCTCAATTTAAAGATGTATTAAGGGGCAAAATTCTTTGACCATGATACTCTAGTTTGCATTTCATTACAAACTAAATATTCAGGAGCTGAGATTGCCATGCAGTGGCAAAGAACAATAAAACTCAATGGTGTGATTTTCCTATCCTTCTATGCTGGGAGCAAACTTTTCCCTGAAAAAAATAAAAGAGAAAAAAGAAAGAAAATAAAAGAAAAAAAGAAGAAAAAAAAAAAAAGAAAAAAAGGGAGTAATACTATTTTCCATAGATCTGCAAAGCAGTTGTCAATGCAAGGTTCAGGAGAGCAAATAATCCTCCTCAGTGTCCATGATGATGATTCAGATGGTCACCACAGTTATTTTTAAAACAAAGGCTCACTCCTCTGGTTCATGTCAAAAGTCTGGAAGGGAAGGAAATTGCAAACTCCACAACCAGCCCCATGCCTGGTCCTACATCCCATCAAGCTCTTCCTGTCCTAACGATAATGAGCACAGGGATGCTCAACACTTTATGAGAGGGTACCTGATGTCTTAGAAGAACAACCCTTTTTTCCAATGTGTCTTTCAAAGCAATCACTTTGCTTAGTCTGAAGGAGCACTTCACATGTTTTTTGCCTGTTCAGACAGTTCATGAGTAGCCCACAGCAGGCAGGAGCAAAAACCCTGTATTAAAAATATCAGAGCCAGAGGTGGTATTTCACATATCAAGGGCTGAGGTGGCCAGCTGTCTAAATGGCAAAAGCAGCACAAAATTCCATGTAAGGTTCTGTGCCTGCTTCTCCCCTGGCATAATTCAGTTTATTATACTAGTTTATTTAACTGACAGACCTCGACCTGTGCCTTTCATATTTTCCATGCACTCAGGTTAAGGATATCTTTTCAGTCTGAATGACCCTGGGTTGGAACAAGCAATGCTGAGAAATAACAAAAGTAGGATTTCAGAGCAAGAATTTAGACAAACATAGGACTCCTGTGCTGCTGCCTGTAGCAGAGGAAAATTACTTTTCTGTACACAAGCAGAACACTCAAAGGCATAAAGCTGCTGAGAACAGAAAACCATTTTTTATGTGTTCAGTAGCTGTAAACAGTATTATCTGCTAAGTTTAATGATTAACTATTTCCTTCCCATTTGTTCAAAGGAAGACAAATGCAGAAACTGGAAATGCAGTAAGACTGTTCCACCAGAGTGCACTTCATGCAGCCAGCGCTGTAAATGCATTCCACATTAGCTGAGAGCTCATCTCAGGAAGACTGCTAAGAGCAGCAGTCAGCTCCCACAAAACAAAACACAACAAAGCAGAACAAAAGGCCCCAGCGTATTTTACTTTATTACAGAACATTCCTGGTGAGCCACACTCTGAGCTCCAGAACATTAAGGCTTCTGCTGCACAAGGCGATTTCCACCCCACAGCCCCTTACTGCAATCCTACAGCCAGGGGACATCCTGTGCACAGCACCACATTCACTGGACTGAAATAAAGCCATCCACCTACCCAAGCAGCATCAGTCACTTCTTCATTTCCTGTGAAAAAGGTGGTTTCACCTTGACCTGCCTTCAACTCATCTGAGTCAGAGATCCCTTCATCTTTGTAAGGCTTGGATGAGTGTGCTTGGTGTGAGTTTCACTACCCACAAAGTTATTGGCTTCATGTTTTATAGTGAGATTGAAATAAAACTTTTTCCGTGCCAGTAACAGTTCCTGTCAACACAAGGCCATACTATCCATTTCTCTCCTGTGCACCTGCCCTTGTATACTCTCTACAGAGCAATTCATGCCAATGATATACCAGGCTTTCTTCCCAAACAAGCACAGAACTGAAAGAAATCATTGCATGGTCAATGTAGTGGAGAGGGGAGGCTTGTAAAATCCAATTATGATTACAGGCAGAAACATTTCTATTCAAGATTTTTACTCCTGATGTCAGCCAAGAGTGATGAGATTTGAATAAAGGCTCCATCAGATTAAAATGACTCAGTGCAGTGAAGTGATATCGGTGCCAGGTTTTAGGCTGTGGCAGAAGATCCTCCTTCACCAACACCCATTTACATCTCCGAGGGCTGAGCCATGCTGTGCCATTCCATCCTTTGCAGCCTTTCCCTGACTGGGCAAATGTCTGCAGGGGACCTGAAACCCCTGAAACAACTCCTGAAACCAAACAGAAATCTCCAAAGGCTGCAGAAGCCTGACATTGTGTTTGGCCTGAACACACTCCCAGACCAAGATAAACTTCCAGCTAACCCAGTCTTTGGGATGAAGTGGAATATAAATTTTAAGGCATGAAGACAAGCCTCCTGTCCTTCCCAAATGACATCACTTGCTATATATAGTTGGTCCCCTCTCCCCTGTCCCACTCACCTCTATGGAACACCAGTCACCAGCTCCTCAAGTACCTTCTGTTGGTGAACATCTTCTTGCAGTGCTGTGCTCTGAACATACAAACAAAAACCTCTGATCCAGGGGATGGGTGTGCTTAACCTAAGCTGTTGAAGATGATTTACTCTGCAGATGTCACTGGGAACTGTTCATGTGTTTCCAAATTAGGCCTGTGATGAAAGGCTTTGCTGGATAAGGGACCGAGCTCGTGGTGTTTTCAGGATGAAGCCTCAAATTTGGCAGATTTTTACTGCTGCAAATAAACAATGCCAACAGCAAGCGGAGGTTTTCAAACTCTTTTACTGGGAATTGACTTAAAATAGATTTATTCAACAGGACTGAGAAAGCACTGCATCACTAGCCATTTGGGACAATACTGCTTCACAAACACATATGGTATGATATTGAAATTCCAGTTATTCAACCCCGAAATTTTAGTCTAAAAAGCCAGTACCATTTTGGGCTCAGTTAGAATTTTCTTTATTAGTTTTTAATTTCAAAGTTAACTGTCATCATAAAGCAGGAACACAATTTTGCTGTAGATTTCCCTGGGGATCCTTGTCTTCAGCCAGCTATGCTCAAAAAGAAGAGGGTACAGGACTTTTCACTGCATGTATGGGAACAGGCAGGAAGTAGAATTACAAATCACACCTGGGCAATATTTAGCCCCAGATCTCCCAAAAGATGCATCAAAAAATGCTGTGAAAGCAACCCACTTGCCTTTGAGAAATTGCTGAACTGTTAGTGCACTGTAGATGCAAGCAGGCAGAATTTCTTATGACCTATGGCCCCATTTATATCCCTTTTTCTTTCACCAGTGTCTTTATTTATTTGTTGCAGTTTTCTGCTTTCTTTGAGGGTGAAGGGACAACAATCATTACTTGCTGTGTTTTACATTTGAAATGTTTTCATGGATCCAGGATAATTGCTTCTTTGCAGAGTGCCAAGGTAAAAACTGTGTAACAATTAATGTAAAAGGTGAGGTTTGATTGAGTTTCCAGTGTCACAATATTGTTCTCAACAATATTGACAATGCTGAAGGACATAATCCATTAATACCAGGGAATTTAATAACAGAGTCAAGGAGCCAGCTTATAGCTATCACACCTCTGTTGGGAAATGATGCTGAAAGGTGTTTTATTGCAGAGGATTTGAGACTTACAGAGGCAGTGGAAGAGGTGAATGCAGCTTCTAACAAAGCTTTGCTGCTGCATAGAAGACAAGTTTGTGCAGAAGTACCAGACAGGAGCCATGGGGATGTGGATGTAGTTTCATGTTACCAGGCAGGAAGCATGACAGTAAACAATAAATCTCTTTTCCATGTCTCAATCTCCTAGCAGCAGCAATTGAAGGGGCAGCTGATAAAGACTCAAGTTTCTTCCTAGTAGAAACTAATCTTCTAATTCTTCTGAGTTGTCTTCTCATCAAGAAAATACTGATTAAAGAGGCTGGGGAAAGAGCACTAAAGAGGAGATCAATCTGCAATGGTAAGAAACTAAAGGTCAATATGACAAAGTGTAGTTGTGTCTCTCCTAAAAATGACAATATGATCATTCAGCCAACATCATTCCCCTACTTCTGGCCTTTCCCATTGTGTTTCACTGAGCTAGAACAGCCCCATGGACTGAATTTGACAGCTTCCCTACTCAAGAATATTTGCACCTCCCTTCCAGACTTCTAAGCACAGAGGTGTCTATTTTTTGTTGTTGGTGTTCAGAAAGGGGCTACAGTGTGGCATTTAACAAAAACCTATCTAATAGCCTCTTTTCTCTCCTTTGTGATATTTTTATGCTTCTTAATCAAGCAAGAAAAAACCCCAAATCCAACATACTTCCAGTGGATCTGAAAGACAAATCATTACTTTAAATGTACAGACCAGGGTCTGCCTTGAAATGAACATCCAAGGCAATTGCTGTATTTTAAAAGCTCCCCAAGTTACAGGCTTAATATGAAGCAGTTCTCAGCAGAATGTCTTTTACTGCCTTTCCAAATAACAGCCTAAGCATAAGTATAGATTTTCTGGATATTCTCAGTGTAAAAGATCAATTGCAGAACAGGCAGCTTGATGTTTGCAATCTGTCTTTTAGTAAACATTTCTCTTTCTCCTCCTCAGTTGGAAAATTCCTGCTGGGTTCTGAACAGTGCAGACCTTGAGGAGCTTTCATGTTGGTAAATTATAACAGACATAACTTTTTTCTTTTTTTTTTTTTTCCACTGATAAGGATGTTCTAGCAAAATCATCCATAGCCTTTCTTCCTAAATGCATTCCTCAGCCAGCTTACAAAAGTTACTTGAGTTCCAAAAGTCAATATTGCTATAAAAAGAGCATGGAAATGTAACACTCCTTTTAGTGGTGATTGGAAGGAAATACCGTGTGTTACTGAGGTCTGTATGTTATCCAGCTTAAAATATCTGATGATGTCTTGGAGCACTTTGGCCATTAAATTCAGTTTACTGGTATTGCAGACATCACTTTATATAACACACTTCAGACTCCACCTTACAGTCAGCCCAGCTTTTCCCTCTCATTCTTCCTATTGGAAGACTGTTTAGAAATTTGATTCTTTTAATCAGCTAGGAACATTCTCAAATATTCTCTCAGTGCATTCACAGGCAATACATACTCATTTGCTTTTGGGCCAATGTTATTCTTTAGCTTAAACATATCTTTTCTTTCCCTGACCTTCATCCCTCTGATTCATGTATTCGCCAGTCCCAAGAAATCCAGTGTTACTTAAATATGATGTAGCCTAGAAGAAGAATCCTAAGGTCAGGCAGTCCCTGGGAGTCATAACTCCTACAGCTCCTACAGCTGTCAAATAATGAACTTCTGAGCTACATCTCTACCTGTCCTAGTGTATACCTGTCTAGCTATACACTTCCAGTGTGTGTTTGTGTGTGTGTGTGTGTGTGTGAGACCTGGGCATACACACTGGGAGCTCATAATTATTCAACACTCAATTGATAAAATCCAGGCACTCGTCTCCTCGATCATTTCCAGCTGATTTATAGATTTATTTTGTTGTTAGGCTGAATCCCATGACACAGGTTACCACAGACTGCAGTTAAGGTGATGATTTATAATCTCTTCTAGTGCAACAGCCCCTTTAAACTTCAGCACTTGATCAGAGATGGGAGAATTTGCTTCAAGGGATTAATACACAACAGTACCATTGACTAGTGTACTGCAGAGTTTTCTTCAGGACCAGAATTGCACAGCTCTAGAGACACTCCATACTTGCCAAATGAACTCACTCAGTCCAGAGCAAAAGGAATGTTCTACAGTCCCAAACCAGGGCAAATTGTAAGTGGGTCACCATGAGTCCAACCCTGTCACCAGAAAAATCAGAATTTTGTTTATGAGAATCATGAGTTAAATCAAGAAAGCCAAATTTTAGGAAGACTAAACTCTGACAAATGTGACGTTTTCTTACTTGTGGGTAAGAATGATACAGGTGTGATCCCACAGGTACACCCTGCATAGTCCAGCCAGCTGGTTCATCCCACAGCACAGACCCTGTTCCGGCAAGAATTCTCACCAGCTCAAACAGAACATCTCAGTATGTCCAAGACCCACCTAAAGTCCTCGGGCGATGCTGAGAGGTCTTACCTTCTTCTGGAAAATACTCAAAATCATTTAGGATCATCCCCAGATTGTTCCATTCTTCTAGATGAGCAAGTGCCTAAGATGTGACAACTGTCTTTTAGTACAGAGAGACAAATTTAGTGTTTGGAATGAAAGTCAGAAACATGGTTTGTAAGGAAAAAGAAAAAAAATAAAATGAACATATTTTGCTTGGAAAACATGTCTTTTTTCCTCCCTATTTCCATTCCCAACAGTATTTGGATCATTTTTACTCATGAGGAAGGATGCAGACACGGGAAATTTCCTCTAGAAAACTGAACATTCCTTTTCTAATAATATTTCATAGTGGAGAAGGATCTCCCTCACTCAGTGCATACCAGTTCTCTAAAGGAAAAAACTCTGAAAGCAGCACAATGAAACCACGTAAAATAAATAATAACCTGTGATTTCTTGCCTGAGATTGTTATGCTGCTTTCCCCAGTCCAGCCCACAAAAAAGCAGCTATTTGATTTCTATGTTATACACTGCCTGTTATTTGTCAGCAGGAAAAATTCAGAGTACTAAAAATGCTTACTGCTTTGAGAGCAATAATAAAATGTGTGCTTGCCTTCAGATTAGCTATCATTGTTTTTTCCTGCAGAGAATGAGAGAAATATAGAGGTGAAATTCCATGTTGTTATGTATAAAATAGTCTTTAAAGAAGTGCCTGGGGAGTTATATTGTATTGATATTAATGTGTCTTATGCAGCTAAATCCCTGCTCACTACTTATAAAACATAAAAGATATGAAATCTAGAGTCTTGATCATAAAACACAAATTAAATCAACACAGTCAACTTCAGAGAGCATGAATGTATTTCACTTCATTAGAAAATAATAAGCCATGCTGGCATTTGGACAGAAATGAAGCCTGCTTGCTAGAACACATTTTTTTCACAGCACTTTCCCCTTACATCACTATCAGCATGACAAGGTCTGCCCAGTACCACGGTTCTCACACCAGCAGGATTCTCTTTTATTTCCTTCATGGATGGTGGGAAGCTTGCCATGATTTCTTTGCATCTCCAATGGAGCTACGATAATGCATCAAAATAAAAGCCATTCTATTCTGGAATATTTCTCAGCCTAGGGAGAGAAACAGGGCCAAGGTCAGAAGGGTAAGCAAGGCAACTGGAAGAGATATTATTGGATCAAGGTGATGCATTATATCAGCTTATAACTGGTGAGGAATCCCTGTTTTCTAAGCCTGACTCAGATGTCCTGGCTATTAGGCCAGGAGTCAGGAGCAGAGGATGGCACATGGGCTGTGACATGGGTGACACAGAGTCGCTGTAAAATGGGAATGGCTCCATCCTGAGGTACAGCCAAGAGTCCCAGGGAAGGCAGCAGCCCCTGGGTGCTGGTGGGACACGACACTCGGCTGTCCTTTCCATGTGGGACAAATCCTGTATTCCCCAAACCTCTGTTAGCCCACTGAAATTCTGATTAGGAAAATTAAAATACACTCTGGCAAGTGCTGCTTGAAAACTTTCCAACCTCTGTACTGGACCATGCTTAACTCAAAGTCAACACACCTGCAAGGGGACTGTGCAGCCAGAAGGAAATCTTCTGAGAGGACTCTAAGCCTGAGCTTCCAGAAAGCTTTTAATGTCTGTGCTCCTTTCTAGTCTTCATCCCTGCTTCCTGCACTTCTCCCAGATGCAGAGCTACAGAGGTGATCCCTCAGTCACAGAGTGCCCCCAGACTAACCACTATTTACTCCACTTCTGAAGTATCCACTCTCAGGCACCTGTCATCCCACTATTCCTTTGTGCTCACCTCATTCCTTACCTAAGCAATGTCTGGCCTGAAGCACGCCGTATAGTTTGGTTTCAATATCATATGTTCATTGTGCATTTTTATCTCCTATGTTTCCACTGATGCATTTTAACTAGATAAGTGCTTGTTAAATGCTAAATCAATACCCCAGTGCTCTAAAACCAAAGGGAGAGCACTGGACACACTACACCTACAACGTATTAAAGCCACTGTAACAAGTTTAATCACTTTGCAGCACTTTGACTGCTCCTTTGTGGAATGACTGCAAAACACTGCCAAACAGCTTCATTTCATTTTCCTCTAGTGCCCAGGTGAATAAGGGCAGCGGCCATCTCTAAAAATAGGAAAATGGGAGGCTGAAGTTCATTCCCAGGCTAAGACCAGAGATGAAAATCTCTGGTCCTCAGTGTTTTCCCTGGCACATTTTTGCATGCTCAGTGGCATATAGGAATTGTCTTTCTTTCATAAGATGCACAAAGAATGTTTTGGTATTACATATGAAACACCGTTTATGTGGCCATAAATAACAGAAAGTCTTAATCTGAAAGGTCTTTTAAAACCCTCTACATAGCAAACTGGAATTTTACCTTTTTTTTAAAAAGCTTGATACGTTTCCCCATTTGCTTACTGCATTTGAAACAAGAATGGACAGCTGTAAAAGGGAGCCCTCCTCACCGTGATGTTCTCTTCACCTCCTGCTTCCTAGCAGGAGCTTAGAATTTGTTCTAAAGATGATATGTTTCTTTCCTTGTATGTGCCTGATACCTGCACAGGAACCAAAGCAAAGTCTTCAGCCATACACTTCCACTCCACACAGCCTCGAGAACAAACCAAGTTGTGTGAAGTTGCTTAAATCACAAGTGGAACCTGTTTATGAAAAGCCTACCAGGATAAATGACCTTAGAGGAACATCAGCCAGCACCTACCTGAAAGAAACAAGAGGAGCAGATCCAGGGCAGAAGGGACATTTTAACCTGTTTGGTGGTAACTGACAGGTGTAGTCAGTACACAATTGCTCTCTGAAACTTCTCACCCTAGAAAGAAAATCTAACAGCCAAAGGGGTTGCTAATATTTTATTCAGTGCTGTGATCAAATGCTGCCTGTCCTGAACTTCTGTAAAGCCTCAGCCTGATGGAGTGAGTGTCAGCTTAGCTGGTTTCATTTCGGTGCCACTGGCTGGAGAGATTTGCAGGAGTTGCAGCCATAGGCTCTGTCAAATACATACCATACATCTTCAAATGGCATGAAAAAGGTGTTTGCCATTTCACAACTTTGATTCATAAATTCCCCATGCTGTCCTTGGCTTTTATGTCAACAGGATAAAGTAGGCTTTCCTGTTTTGAAACTCCATCTGCCCAACAGCCCCATCTCCAGACCCACATCCTTGTGCTTTCCTTCAAGTGTGGAGGGAGGATGGGCAGAGTGACCTTTGCCACGTTCACCAGCCTAGCTGGGTTAAACACTCACCTGTCAAATGCAGGAAGGGATGTGACATGTGAGGAGGCCCCATCCCCATGGATTGTTTCCCCAGTGGCATCACGAGATTCAGGGCTGCCAGCTCCCAGACAGACATTCCTCCTCCACTTCTCACCACGCTCTGCTGCAGCAAGGCAAGTGCTTCTGGGAACAGGCTGGAGACTGGATCCCAGCTGAAAGTAGCCCTTCAAAAATAGCAATTTTTAAACTGAATCATTTTCCAAATCACACTCTAAAATTACTTCCCTTCCTGGCAAGCTCCCTGCAGCTCATCGGTACACAGGCAAGCATGGACTTGGAGGATGCAGATTTCTCAGGAGCTGCACCAATCCCATTCTGCAGGTTTCTGCATCCATCCATCCATGCATCTGTCTGTTCATCCCTCCCCTCTGCACTGTGAAGCTCAACCACAGAATACAGGGGCCACATCTCTAACCTGAACAGAGAGATTTACAAAGGGCTCTTCTTCTTTCCTCCAAATGCTTATCAAGAGAAATGACAGGTTACAGAACTGCCTAACTGGCCTTTCGGTCCTTTCAAAAGCTGAGTTGTTCACTTGGAGAGCTGAAGGATGCTGACCTCTCCTGAAAGGCCAGGCCCTGGTTAGGCTGAACAAGGTGAGATCCAAAGAAAATCTGATAACTGGTTTGTTGCCTAATAATCTACATGAATTCAACAGTGGGTTCTACATTCAGAAATTATCCTTTGCAGGGTCTCAGAAATATTACAGAGCTGCATCTTCCTGAGTGGTAGAATAGTAGCTTTCCGTTATTAAAATGTATTAAAAATCCCTTGCATGCCAAGCCACTGAGTGAGATTTCCCTGCGCAAAGCAATAATAGAAAGCAAATTAGCAAAACTAATGCAGGAAGGGCATAAGCCACCAGAGTGGAAGGTTTTCCCATAAAATGCAAGATTTCATTTCAAAAATTGTGAGGAGAGTAAGTCATGTGAACACAGACCTACCTGCACAAGATGCAGGTTGCCTGTGGCTTCCATTGGCAGCACAGGCAAGTGAGAACACATTAATGTGCTCAGGGTGCTCGGGGCACTAGGCAGAATCAGGCCTTCTGAAATTGGCTATTCATCAGCTTTAAATTGAATGGAATTGGCAGCACTAATTAGATCATTCTCTCTCTCAGTGAGAGCAGTGAAAGTGAGAAAGTAGTAGTTAGATCACTGAGCCTCAGGAAAACCAAAAACAAAAGGCCATTGCATATTCATAAATTAGCAGGGAGAAAGAAGGAATCTCTGATTTAGACGGTGTTTGCTTCCTGTTTCTCTTAAACCTGTGGAAATATTCTCCTAGTAAAAGCATGTCTTTGGTTAACAATACTGTTTCCTTGCACCTTAGTATCCCCTAGCAGTTCGACCTAGCAAACAAAAACCTGCACTGGCTGACTCCTACATCTCACCCTGACTTGATTTTGAGTTTGGGAGTACAAGAAATGGTTCCCAAAGGATTCTCAAGTTTATCTCATCAGCTTCTTCGGCTCTGCTCCCATGAAAGCCAGACTGCTACTGGCAGAGCAATGGGGGCTTAGAGAGCCCAGCTACCTGGAAACAGCTTCATGCCAAGACTCCACATGGACCACCTGCTAATCAACACATAAAATGTCTTAGTTTTCAACCAAATTGTCGGCAACAGGCAACTCATGGCAACTCAAGACCAGTAATAAGCCTGCCTGTTTTCTCTCTCCACTCCCCATAAGTTCACCCTGGTACAGTGAGAAGACAAGGGAACACAAAAGCCCATTTGGGTCATAGGACTGGTCTTCTGTTTCCAAACATAAAAGTGCCTGGGGAGGGTGAGGAGACACTAGTAACGTCTGAGGTTCCATGGAAACACACACTCATCCCCAAATACTGTGTAGTTAGTATACTTTTCACTGTCTCATTTTGTCATCAAACTAAGTCAGGCACTGACTTAGTATCAGATAGTATTAGTATCTATCCTAAAGTATCCAGATTTCTAACTTAAAAATTGGGCATATTCATTTCTGTTATGCATTGTGACTGAAACCCTTGCACACAATGCTACCAAGGCTCTGATTGCATAGACTACCAATTACCTCATCCATTTCTTTTAATTACAAGGTAATAACAAAGATTTCAGACTACTGAAATCCAGTAGGAAGTACAAGTGAAGAAGAGCACCATCTCATTGCCTGCCCAGCTTGTCAAGCACCCAGGCTCACCATAAGGCCACTCACTGAAAAATAACTTCCTTGGTACATGTTACAGACAAAAACTAATTTATACAGACCATACTGGACTGTATGGAGAGCAACACAAAACCATCTGCACATTAACTCCAGCTGCATGAGCAGTTACAAATCTATTTGCCTTTGGTCCCTGCAGAGGTAGAAAATATGTCCTGCTACTGCAAAGAAGCCATACATTTCAGGGACTGTATGGCATGTTTACCTTCAGATTGCATGAGACACTTCCAAATAACTACTTGAGGCACTTTCATGCCAATGTAGTGCTAAAAAGCTTCTGAACAACGTACTTGGTATGTTTTCTTAGCAAATATTTGCTACAAAGTCAGTGGGGAGGTGTATGAGTGAAGCTTGTACTGGAACCGAGAGCACAAATGTGGAGGTCTTGGTATCCCTGAAGTCGAAAAAAGTGGTCTTGCTAATTTTACTTGTGAGTCACAGGGTCAAACCATGGTTGAGAATTTAGAGGATTTTACCCCCCCAAAAAAACCCCAAGCAACAACAAACAAACAAACAAACAAAACACAAAAAACCCCAAACAAACAACAACAAAAAAACCAACCAAAAAATCCAACCAAACAAACACTATTCCCTTGCAAGGAATAAGAGTAACTGGTCTTTTTCAGGTTTAAAATACCATTTTAACCTTTATTCTTTAATAAAGAGCTGTGATGTTTAGCAGTACAACCTCTTTCCAGACAATGGTTTAATTAAACATTTAATGAGCCCGTCTCATTTCTTTGCACGAGTTTCACTTTAAACAGCCAAGCTAATAATGTAAACACCATATTTCGGTTATTAAAATAATTGCTTTCACAAACACTGACCTCCTGACAAACCAAATGGCTGGTGCCGTGCATACAATACTCCCACAGCTCAGGGATCTAATTTTAGCATAAAGCCTAATTTACAGCTGACCATCAGCTTTTAAAAAAACTCTAAGCAAACAGTTTTAAAGACAGTGATATTTTCACCAAATCTCTCAAGATTTCATTCAATTATTCAAGAAAATGTAGAAACACATCCTCCATTTAACCGTGTAACAGCCTTTAAGAGTGTTACCCAAGCAGGGGCACAGCAGCAGCTTCAGGATGTTTCCTCAAACTCTCGAATCGGGATCAGAGCAACCAAAACCATGACCTTCCTTTAAGCCACAGCTCTGGAGGATTTTTTAGCTAGCTAATGGAGTTTTTCCAGGAGCTACTTACTTTGGAAAGGACCAAACACTTTCAGTGGGACTTTAATGAAAAGAAAATAACTTCCCCCCCCAGCTTTATAACCAAAAAAACCTGAAGAATTTTTGCAAAATGGTGACAAATTTTCAAGACTCCAAGTAAAAAAATCTTAGTGAAATGAGTTGTCAAAACATTTTGAAAATCTGTCAACAGCTCAAATTCTTAGAAACCATGATTCGGTGATGCTGGAAATACAAACTTGTCCATGCTGAAGCAGCTAAACCACGTCCTTTGCTGCTTCAGCTGAGCTTTTTTCTTCATGGAAAGTTACTGGTAGGCTTTCATATCTATGATGTGATTGCTCAAGCTAATCAGCATCCCACCAGCATCATCCTTTCCCAGGCAGGACATCTCCAGAGAGGCCACTGCAGACTCCATAGCCAGTCAGCTTCTACTGCTTGGAAATTGTCCTGTCACCCAAGGAAATGGCCAATTTTTCACTCCCCATCTAGGAGCCTACCATCCCCCAAGAGGGGATGAGGCATGGTGAGGTACAAGCTACACACACTTTGCTAACTGGCTTCTCACTAAAAACATCAGGGGCCTATCACAGCAGGTGAAATTGCTGAGGACTCCACAGAACTGAACCCTCATTTTTTAGTGTTCCCAACAGGAAAGTAAAAAACAGCAACAAAATCAACCAACCAAACAAACAAAAAACCCCAGTCTTATTTCCCCCTACAAACACAAAAGCACCAGGAATCTAAACTGTGATACCCATCTGCAGCAACGAAATTCCTGCAAATTCAGGTAAACTAGTTTAGTTTTACATCACCTGACACAGTGGATTGCATGTACCCATTCCTGGATTACACAGAGGAAATTATTTCTAACTATAGTCATTGGCACTACATGGCCCATTTCTGACCTGTTAAGCCTTTGACCAATCATGGGAGACTTTCCACTCATTTCAATGGTCTTTTGATTAGGTCTGATATACTTTCCCAATGTTTTTCTGCTTCTTGTGCCCTTAGATCTCCTATTGCTTTCCACAGCTATTGGGTTTGTGATTTATTGGTTTAATTTTTTTTTATTTTATTCAGTTTTAGTATTTATAATGGGACACAACTGACATTTTGAAATAGGAGCTACTTTTTTTCTTAAGTGTTGAGTGTGGTATTGGTCGCCTTGAGCACAACAGGAGATTGGAAATCTTCTTTGATACTTCTAGACACTTTCACCTGCACTGAACAAAATGCTTTTGCACAAAAGCAATAACAGCAAAACCCTAAAGTTTAGACATGTTAGTGGCTATCAAAACATGATACTTTGATTAGAGTACTTTGTAAATAATTTATTGCATTTTATGTGTGTCCTGCTCCTCAGAAGGATAGGTGTAAACCCAAGCCATTTTCTTCACCTGACAAGTATGAACAGTCTCTTAGAAAGGGAGGAAGTTCCCCTGCTATGGATGTGGCCAAGAGATAACTGCCAATAATGTGAAATCTCATGGCAAGGCAAAATCTCTCAGATCCAAAATAAGAAATAAATGTGTGAAACTGTGGAGAGGTTCCAGTGATAGCAAATAGCCCTTTGCTAAAAGACACCAAGAAGCAGCAAATATTTTCCCATAGACCAAAAAAAAAAAAAAAAAAAAAAAGAACCTAGGCTAAAAAAAACCATAAACCAGGGCACAAGCTCCCATCCCAGTGAGACTGACACTGGCAACTGTAAATTGTGGGAGCATTTCCTCCTCCAAGCCCAGATCTTTACAACACGTGTTATCAACCCCTACACATATGTTTGCAGGACTGGCATTGCTCCCATCCTCTTTGCAATACTTTTTCAGTGAGAATTCTCATTTTATTTAAAAAAATACGAATGTAATTATTTACTTCAAGTCTCCCAGGAAAGGACTGCAGTTCTTACTGCAGCATAACAGATAAGAAAGGCTACAGTGTTTGTTCCAAGGCAAACAGCGAAGACAGAATCCAACACTTCAGGGGGGAGAAAAAAATCACCTCTCAGACACTAGCTAAGATTAAATGGGCATTTGGCACGGAACCCAAAATGTATCATTTTCTTGGGTCTACCTCTGCGGAGTCAGATGAGAAACAACGATTCGTGCATCTAGAAATGGCCGAAATTAACTAGTTAGCATTCCACCGACCACCACCACCAACTCCCTCAAAAACACCCTGTTGGCACCGGGCGTAGACGAAAGGTGTCGAAGCCAAACCACCCCCGCAGCGGCCAAGGGGCTTCCCACACATGGCGAGCGACCAGCGCGTTCGCCGGATCCCCCCTGCCCGGCCGGTGCCGCGGCGGGAGCGGAGAAGCGAGGAGAAGTGAGGAGCGGCGGGCAGGGCAGGGCAGGGCAGGGCAGGGCGG
>JANPWX010000271.1:3575359-3664135 GCA_024734555.1 Trochalopteron elliotii | reverse complement strand
CGCTCCGGCTCCCGCGAGTTCGCAGGACCGCCGGCCGTCGCGGCTGCGGGAGCCTCGTCCCTCCCCAGTAAACTTCTGCTGCCGGAGGCTCGGCTTCTTCGTTCCGCCGGCCCGAAGGAGCGAACGGGGCTGGCGGCTGCGCGGGTAGCGCTGCCTGCGCCGGGATGAGCCCGCCGGCGAATGGCTCGGTACCGGAGAGGCGGCGCGGGGGCCGGCTGTAGTGGGCTGATGGAGGTGCTGAGCGAGAGCCAGGCTTTCGCCTGGCCGCTCAACTTGGTACCGGCTTTAACTGCTGGCAAAGTTAGGATGTGTATGTGTTTAAAGACGCGAGGCACACGAAGTCGTCTCTCTTCCAGCTGTAGCACAATACAGTGTTCTCAGTGTATCACTGCCACCAGTTGCAGTTTTTCATATCCCATAGGTGTTTGGGATGAGCACCGCTTTGTAAAGCAAATGATGAATTTTGGTGGGAGGATTTATTTTTTTTTAACTCTGTAGCTATGTACTACTCTTGGACTATTGCTTGAGAAACCCTGTCCCTGAGCACAAGGTCTTAGCGGCCTTAACTCTGCCAGTTTTTAAGTTTTAAAGCCAGGTGTCTTCTGAGCATAAGTGTAGTGTTTTCCCTTTATTGTAGAAGATGAAACTCAGAGCTCATTATTGCATTTGCATTCATTAGGTATGGAAAATGTTTTATCAATAATGACTAATCCGTATAATGGAGTCGTGATGGTGAGTACAGCAGTGTTGTCAGGTATTGTTACTTTTTGCATTGAAAAATCCAGTTAACTTTTGCTTTGCAATTACATTTGGTAGCCCGGTCATTAAAACACCGTTTTAATTAAGCATTAAGCTTTCTTCATCACAGGAACGTATATTTAAAAGAGATCATTTTGACTCATCAGAATGAATGAACAAAAAAAGCCAATGTTTTAACGAACCCATTCTTTCTTTACACATGCTGTGGGAAACAGAAATCTTCAGGTGATGTGTAAACACATTGCTTTCCTGCCAACTCTAGTTTCTCCTCTCTGAGATTATTGAAATGTAAAATGTTTCCTCTTGCTTTGCATTTGTTTTCATCTCCATTTCATTGTCCCATCTGCAGTCATTTGTACCTGGGCAGAGGGACTGAGGAACTCAGCACTGGGTTTTGCTGGGTCTTGACAGATGGAAATGGCAGAACCAAGAGTCATGTTTCTCATATTCCTGTAGCACTGACTGAGGGCAGTGCTCTCTCCTTAGGGTCACTAATGTCACATCTCACATGTGAGGTGGGGGCTGAAGACTGTTTTTTTTTGATGTGCAGCAGAGGCTGGATTCTCACAAGTGTTCCCCAAATTGTGCCTTCTCTTGGAATGCTACCTGCCAGTGCTTGCTCCTGGATTACTTACAGTACTTGGTGTGAGTTCAGAGAGCCATAGAGCAAGGCTTTGCCCTGAGTGAGGAGATGCAGCAGAAGGTGGCTGGAATTGAGGCTGAGTTGTGCCTGTGGGCACAGCGAAGGCCATGCAGAGCTGCTGTGCTGGGGGTGCCAAGATGCACACACAGCCTGGCAGGAGCAGTGTCTGCTGGAGTACCAGCATCCTGGGGCTGCCGCGCTCCATCCGGGAATGGCTTTTACCAGCTACATGTACAGCTCCTGCAGATGAAGAGGAACTACTGCCCCCACCTCAGTGCTTCTCTTCATGTGCCTCTTCAAGCTGCTGCAGCTTCTAGAGGCAAAGCCCACGGTGAGCTCAGCTGCAGCAGGGTTTCTTCCACCACACAGTTGTATTCGGTTATTTTTGGCAGTTTCGCCCAGCAAAAGCAAAAAACCCCAATGAATTAACTAGTTGTTCCACTAAAATACGATGCTGTGCTCTTAGTCAAACGTGCACAAAGCTGTCTGGCTCGTGCTCCCACCATGGGAGAAACCAAATGGCAGGGCAGCGAGATGTCATCTGGGTGAATAGTTCTAAAGCTGTTCTTTCAAGGTCCATTTTTTTCCCTCCCAGCCAGCTCAGTTATGTACCTACCCACCTGGACTACCTTTGATTCCACTATCAGCTCACATACCACATTATCCTGGCTCTGAGCAATTTGATTTGCTTTCATGTCATGCTTAATTGACAAGAATACTGTTTTTACCCAACCTTGCCAAGAACTACCAGACATGCAGAGTCAAAACAGTTTGCCTTCCTCAACAGCTTCATCAGTTACGTGTGTCAAAGCAACTTCATTACTCTAGCTAAACACACCACTATCACAGCGAGCTGGTGGAAAGCTTCCTTACTCAGTGCTAACAAACAGCAGGTATACTCAGTGCCTCTCGAGGGTAAATCCACCCTCAGGTTACTCACTTCTCATCTGAAGAGGATTCCAACTCTGAGGAATCTCGCTATGTCTTTTCAAGCCCTCGCTCGGTTCTCAACAGTTTTAATAAAACTACTGAATCTTTCATGTGTAGGCATTGAAATACAGTCATCCAGGGAGATGCAAGTTCTCCTGGAGCTTGTGTAAGCTGAGCTGAGAAAGACTCCAGTTCTTCATCCTTCTTTGAACACGAGGGTTAGGAATAGCCGGGCTGTGAGAGTTTTTCCATCCACGCTCCTTGAGCTGGGCCTTTGCAGAGCCAAGCAGCTCCCCTCTCTTAGGTGCCTCCTTGGGTGCAGTTCTGCACTTCCCTGATTGCTCAGGGACACAATCAAACAGTCTGGGTGAGAAACATGTTAATGGGGTGTTTAAGAAGTAAGAGTTAAAATTCTAATTTTAAAGCATTTTCCTGAATAGCCCACAAAGTGTGTGGCTTACAGTCCATAAAACACCCTCTTAATAGCATTCTGAACATTCAGTTTTTATTACTGTATTGTTTGTGCTTGAATAATGAAATGCTGAGTCTGTTTTCATTAGACACGTCTGGATTTTCAGAGCTATGTAAGAAAATCTTTTGGTCTAATTTCAGATTGCTTGCTGTTGGACTACACTATCTGTGCAGTCTTTATTCTGCACTCCAAAAGGTACTGAGTTTATAGGCAATTACTATTATTCTGTTTTCTTTAAGGAGCAGCTAGGTGAAATTTATACTTGGTTCTTTGGTCTAACTGACTGTAGACTTTGGTTTTTAGTTGAGTTTTTTCCTTCCTTCCCCAAATGCAAACCACCTATATTACAGCACTTTGTTAAAGACTAAAAGCAAAAGTATAACTCAGACCATATTTCTTCCTGGTAAATGTTACAGTTGCAGGCATAATCAGTCCTAGCTTTCCCCATATTCTGGTAGCAGAGATTTATTCTGCCTAGTACACCAGGCACCTCTGCAATGCCTGAAGATCTGGATTTCTGACTCGGTCCATGAATCTAAACTTTGTATCCAGATTTTTTTCTGCTCTTAAGTGTTAGAATAAACCTTAGGTGCCTGTATAGTAAAACATTTTGAAACATGGACCCATTAAAATTAGATTCTAAGCTTCTTATGTGTAAGTACATGCTTCAAAAATCAAGTGATAGAATTGATTTATAGAAATCCATATCAGACATTAAAAAATTAGGTCATGCGAAGTACTCCAATATATAGAAGTGATTTTTTGATAGAAATTTTTTTTTTATAGCACCTTTACTATGGGCATATGATTTTGGGATGGAACATGTCTGGGTTATGTGTGCTTGAGAAGTGCCCCTGGGAAGAAAAGATGCAGGGATCTTCCCTCTGTAGAGCTGTGCAGAGGTTACAGGTGTTGGGGACACAGTGTGTAGGAGTGAGCAGGAGTGTTCATACCTGCGTTATCCCTGAGGTATCCTGTTAAATGACTCAATATTCCTGTGGACTGACAACTTCACCCAAAGGGATGTGGCATGCCCTGCTCTTAAGTAAGAGCATTCTGTGTTTTCTGCCATCTCACTGGCTTTGGCAGCTGTTCTCTCCTTGCTTAGGATGTCAGCTGGGTTAGACCTTCTTCACTCTGGGCCCTCTGTAGGGACCCATCATACCCAGCACGGCATTTCTGCTTGTGCTCCACAGCCTGAGCACCATAACCACTCACTTCTAAAATATCCTCTGGCTCTGTGTCATAGTCTTGTGAGAATATCTGTTGGCCCAGATGTTCTGGAGGTGTTAATTTAATGGAAGTGCAGAGCACATTTGGACGGCTCAGTAAGCACAGGTCAGATGTTGGACTGTGCTGCCAGGAGCCAGGGCGTGAGCCTGTGAGAGTGGGCACTAAAGAGGATAATTTGGCAAGAAATCCCACAAATAACCAAGATGGCCTGCAGGTTTAAGGGGTAAATATATTTGTCCCATCTTCTTCATTGTTGTATTCCAGGATGTGAATCAGAGCTGGAGCCACAGGAGGTTCTGGCTCTCTGCTCTCCCTGAATGCAGCCTCCCTTTCCATAGGGCAAACCCAAAGACAGCAGCCAAACCAGGGTGTGCACCTGATAAGCAGCAGTGTTCCCTCCTCAGGGCTCTGCAGTTCTCTGGGGCTTGTAGGCAGCTTTTGCAGAGGTTTCAGATTAGGGGGGAGTTGCGTCCAGAGTTGACCTTCTTAAAGTTAAGAAATAAACAAAACCGAATGAGAAAGCAGCTGGAAGAGCCAGCAGTGTTATTAAGCTGCAGTGTCAGGTTATTTGTCTTTGCCATCCTATACACAGTCTGCAGGCAGAAGGAGAGTGTTTCAGGCAGATCTGATTCCTTCCGTGCGTGTCATGCTTTGATCAATGTGCCGGTGGATTTCTGAGAGTTATTTTCTCACTCGGGTAATCTTGATAAAGAACAGAGAGCGAGAGGCTCAGAGGGCAGCAGGTCAATGGTCAGCATATTTCTGTGGAGAGTTCTGATCCTACACTGATTTTCCTCAGATGAAGAACTGTCACCATAGCAATGTTTTCTGCTTGCCATAGCTGCATGGCAGTCTTAACTTCTTTGGGTGCCACTGATAGGAATTTCCTAAGTGTGTGGGCATAGGTTGGGTGCTCCGAGCAGAAAAGTAATCCAAATCACAGCTTGCTTTCTTGTAGTTGAGAGCAGCAGCACAAAGCTTTACTTGGAATACATCCATGTAATTATGCACGTGACTGAGGAGTCCTAACTGAAGGGTCATGATTAAATCATTTTGATCCTAAATTTGTTGGTATTTTATTCTAGAAGGCAGGAGGGAGGAACCCAAATACTTGAAATAAAGTCCTTTCTAAAATTAAAAAAATTGAGAAAAATATTATTTTAATCTCAGTGCTTCTTAGGGTTTGCCTGCCCCTGTAGGGTTATGCCAGCCAACAGAAAATTAAGCTTTCACTGTGCTTTGGTCATCTAAACTGGATGATCTGTACAGAGCATTTCAATTCAGATTAGTAAATCTACAAATTTCAGATGTTTCTCTAATATTAAACCCTAGCTAAATGTTTCAAAATATTAACATCAGTAACTGATGGAGAAGTCAAGGACAAACAAATTGCACTTCTTTTTGCCATGGCTGTGGAGTTTGAGGTGCTCAGCTGGAGCACTTGAAATGTGGGGTCTCCAAATTAAATGTCAAGCACCACAGCTTCTTAGAGCAGTCATTCAAAAACCAAATTTTGCCCAGAATTATATGAGATACGGTCCTGCATCTCAGAAGTTAGGGAAGATTTTATAGTGACTTACAGGGTGCTGGTTCAGGTCCAAAACAAAGACCAGCTGGAGTTTGTAATCATGGATTCTCTGTTTTTGCAGCCTTCAGGGTACCTCTAGCTCAGATCATTGAAGGAGCAGTGTCTGCTTAGTGAGCATGTGCCTCCTGCTTAGCAGAACATTCCATTTGGTCTTCGGTGATGGTCCTGCAAATACCTTTGTTTTAGTTCCCTATGCATTTACAAGAGCTTGTAGATGTGATTGCAAACCAGACACTGGTGTGCCCAAGCACCTCTTTGACAGCTCTCCATCCACGTGTGGCCCCAGCCAGTCCATCTCTATTACCAAGCAACCTCCCTGTAAACCAGTTATTGTGCCTGTGCTGGCTGGGAGGGATCATAATTACTGGGCTTATCAGCTGCCCTGTTTGCTGCAGTCTCATAAAGCCAGAACCTGCTTGAAACTCTATGACCTGTGTTCCCATGGAGCCCTGCCAGTCCCTGGAGTCTTCTTCCCTCCACTTTGTTCTCCTGGGGATATTCCCCCTTTTCTTCTCATAGGGCTTATCTAGTGCTCCCTGCTCACCTGCCTTTCCCACCCTGAACTTCTCCAGCTTTTCTGCCTTCCCTCAATTAGTGTGCCCTTCTGTACTGGTGATTTGTTTGCTTGATTAACTCTCGAATATTTGTTTGATGTCTTTACAGTCTTTCATGTTAAGAACTACCAAAGAAGTCAGAAGTAAAGCTTTACAGTTTCCCTCTGTTCCTCATCACGCTTGTCCCCTTTCCCTAGTGTTAATCCTGCTATTGACCCTCATTTATTTTTCAGTTTGTTTCTTCCTTCTCTGATTGTCTTCAGTTTGACACAGATCATACACACATCATCATTTTTTCTCACTTGTACCACAGGGTCATCTTTGCCAACACACAGTCTTGTTTTTATGCAAGCTTTAATTGCTCTTCATTGTGGAGAGAAGAGGAAAACAATTACAGGGTAGTTCTGTTGACAATTAACTTCATGTAACATTACCTACTGCTGGTGGTGTGCTGGAAAACACAATGTCATTTCTTTATTTTAATGAATGCAGGATTACCTTATCTTTGAAGCTGTTAAGTCAAAGAGAATTTTGCCTCTTGCCATAGTAGCATCAGGGTTAGGGCAACAGAGAAACAGCTCAGAACATTTCATATGCAATTTTTAGACTGGAACAGCTTGATATTATTGAAAATGTAACCTTTGGCCGTGATCTGAATAAGCCTTGCTTACCTATATCAAAAGAGACAGTTTTTGTAGTGTGTCAGCACCAAGCACATATCTGAGAGCATTTTGGGAAAAGATTTTTAAGGACAAAAAGTCGGGTTCATGCTGGTGAACATTTGAAATGTGAAAGTCCTCCTGAGCACAGTAAATGTTTGAAGTGATAATAAAAACCTTTTATGGAAAGAAACACTCTAGTAACACACAGAATTATAATCCAAGGAGCAATTGCATAGCAATCCAGAAAAATAGCTCCTCAACAGCTGACTTCTGCTGAAGTCAATAGCAGACCAGTCTGCAGAGCTTTAGGAAATCCTACCCTAGGTTCTTTATTGGCACACCAGGTTTATAAAACAAATGCACTTGTTATTACCGTGTAGAATACATTCCCTGGAGCTCAGCGGATCTGTTGATGGCACTGGCTGCTACACCTAGACATGGGAAGGTTTCAGTACAATCTTTCTTGAATCAAATGAGAAGTAGAATGAAAATTAAATCTAATTGTGTTAGACAAGGCAAAGCATTAGCAGCCTTTACAAGTAATTAAAGCTTTGGAGTGGAATAAGATAAGAAATTGAATGGTTTGATGTTAACATATGGGATTACTTATTGTGGGTGAGGCACTGCTATTGCTTGTGTTTAAAAATCCATAATAAGTGCATGAAAGAAGCAGTAATACCTTGATAACAGTTGTAGCACCGCAGCAAGTCCTCATTGGATTTTAACCTTTCTGAGCTTGTTCCACTGCAGCTTCTTCCTCTTAGAAATTATTGGCCAAATGTTTCCCAATCATTCTCAAGTCTTACACAGGCAAATTTAATCACAGCAGAAACTGCAGCTAGAAGAAATTTGCCCATATGAGAGCAGAGTGAGAAACTAATTCAGTACATTTCAGTTAAAGCCAGATAAAATGCCTTTGGTTATTCATCACTATATATTCTATCATCTTCTTGCTCAGCCTGAGCATTGTGCAAGCAATGTATTTCTCTCCTGAGGTCAAACAAAAAGCACAGTGTCACTCATGCTCAGTGTGCATGCAGTCAGGTCTGCTTTAACCACGATGGAAATAGGAGGGAATGATGGCAGTGTAAAGGGCTTAAATCCAGGTTGTGATTGTCATGAGAGAGGCAGAAACAAGCTGTTTGATGCGATGATTTGTTCATTTACAAAAACTGCTACTGGCAGAGCTGCGAGGACCAGGAAAATCTCAGATAAAATCAAAAGCTCAAAATTGTCTTGGTAATGTGGCAGAGTTATTCAGTATCATTAAATTTAAAAATAGTCAAGGGAAATGCATACTAAGGAAGGAAGAGTTAAATGAAGAAGTAGAAAATGGGAAATAACTGGTTAGTCAGCAGTGCTGTCACCCTCTATTTCTGTTACAGTAACTTAAAATCAGGTCTTTGTGCCTTCATGAATGAAGAGCTGCCTGAGCAAAAAGATACTTGAGAGTTTGCTTCTTTGCTTTCAGCTGAAACTTTTTAAAATAAGAGACCCATGAAAGTATATTTAAACCATTAAGAAGCCCAGGTAGGTTTATCAGAGGTTTTTTTCATTAAATTGTAACTGTAGAAGTTTGTACAGAGATTTAAAAAAAAAAAAAAGGCATTACAGTGGGAAGGATGTTTTCATGTTTAGGGCCTTTTTATCCCTTGGATACATCTTTATAGGCGAACTCTTTGTAAAGCAGAATAGCTGAGACAACTATCAAGAAACAGATGTTCTCTGAACACCTACCTACACAAACACCAGTGGCAGAAGAAAAATATGCCACAAGTCTGTTGTTTAATCCAGTCAAAAGATAAGCCAACAGTATAACCGTTGAACAGCCTTTCCCATCTGTAAGACTCAGAAAGCCCACAAGTGACATCTTCTTTTATCAGACTTCTTATGTGGAGAAATGTGACACAGACCCAAGATCACTTGTGAAATTTAGATAATGCTGTTTCTTAGCCTGAAAGGAGAAGTACTGTGAGATTTACTGGCACTGATGTGACAGTACATGTGCAAGTATTCTTTAGAAGCCAATAATTTCTCAAGAATATAACCAAATTTGGATGCCATTATTCTTTTTCACTTGGAGTTCAGAAAAAAAAAATGGCTCAACCTTGGGTGTAATAGACATCTGAAATGCAACTGCAAGTTACAATAAACAGCAAAAGCATGTGTGAGTGCTAATGTTTGAAATGGCAGGGCATAAGCTTTTTTCTGTTAGGGTGTTGCTTAGATACATGATTATCCGCAAAAAAAAAATTCTTAAAAAAACCATAGGGAAATAAGAATGGAAGCAGCTTCAAAGGACGACAAATTATGATTGCAGTAGAAATCCACTTTTGAAACAATGTTCACCTAGAATCATCAGCTGCATGAAGACTGTAGGAAGGTCAGAGGAGGTGGCAGTGTATGACTTCAGATACTGGACACATCTTAAGAGTGAGAAGGAATTGGTGATTCTTGGGTCCATGAGCTCTACCATAATGTATATCCATGGTTACTGAGACACACTTCATGTATTTCTTTCTATATATCATGATTTTGTTTTCTGTGTATTCTTTAAAACAGTTGCTCTAAATGCAGGGGTGTTTCCTCTGTCTGATGGTGTTTTGGAAACCCCTGTGTTTTAGGTGATACTGGGCAGTGCAGTAAGGCAGATGCTTCTTCACACAACCTGGATGGTGAACAGGGGTTTGATACCCCCCTGACAGCTGTTAATGCAAGAGAGTGAAGACCCTAAGCCTGCAGTGCAAGGGGGAGGTTTTTTCATGCTAATGCAACTTTGTCAAATGGCTGTGGAGCATGTGGGATATGTTTTTCTGTTATTAACACCACCACCATTTCAGAGAAGATTATAGCAAAATGGTTTTCTCCAGCTGTTTTGATGAGAAAAGAAGACAAGCTATAGACAGGACCCTGCAATCATCAGGTGTGGAGGCAGCCACAGGAATCAGCTCTGGGCTAGTTTAGATCGATGTACAAGGAGATAGGCTGCCACCAAAAGAAAGAACATCGTGCTCTCTTCTCCTTTTTCTGGAAGTCCTCCTCTGTGAGGTGGTTTAGGACTAATTTAAGCTACACCAACCCATATTATTTCTGTTTTAACAAGCTGTTAGAGTCCTTTGGCTGTGCCAAGGGGCAGAATAACTGACAAAACAGGAGGGCATTTAGCAGCATCTTGCTGAGGATTTGTCCAAGAAAGGCAGCATAAAATAGTTTCAGTCTTGATTTTTATGACTGTAAGCCATAGACTGTCCCCAAGAGTTTAGCAGACAAGAAGATTATATTACTTATAAGAACAATAAAACCTTAAGTATTGAAAGAAAGTTTATGAACAGTATGTTAATAGAGAAGGGAGATTGTCACGCCACAGGACACATCCATCCCTTTACAGTCAATTCAGCAAGAATAATGCCAGTTTGTAGGTCCTGACTTTTTGTCTGTGTAGTTTGAATTCCTACTCCTGATTTTCATCCTTCTCAGAGTTTTATTCTCCACCATCTCCTTTTAGGAGAGGCTCCCTCTCCCTCATTCGAAGCCGTGTTCTGTTGCAGTAGGATTAGCCAGAAAACTGAACATAAGCTTGCCAAAGATTTTGAGCCTCGAGCCTGTGACTCTCCCCACATATTCCCTCTTCAGGGGGGCCTGCTTAGCAAGACCTTGGGCCAGAGATGCTGCTCAGCTGGCAACACTGATGGCTTAGCACAAGTCAGTCCCCATTTGCTTGTACAAGGTGTATAAAGAGCAGCTGGCCCCAGCCAGGGAACCATAAAGCTGATTTAGAGACACTTCTGCTTGTTCCTTGGCTTGGTTCTGTGCCAAAGCAACTTCAGCAGATCTCCTTCTGTATTTATCTTTAGGACAATGGCATGTAGTAGTGAGCAAGGGTGGACTTGTTTTAGTTGGTCTTTGGTGTGCACTTCCTTTGCAGGCTGTACACAGAAAGGGCAGCATGCAGTACAGCTGAGAAAGAAACTTGCCTACTTCTGCTGAGTGAAAAGAGCAAGAATACTGCTGCTGCTGGTGAAGCTGAAGCCCCAGTGTTTATCTTTTTAAGGGCCATGTATCACTCAAATATACAAAAGTTAAGCCACTTGAGCTGATAAATGTGCCTGCTGAGTACCCACTAGAGACTGAAGATCTTTCTTGGAAAGCTCAACTAGAAGGTGTCAGCTTAGAAAAACACACTTGAGAAACCTGCTGCGAGGAGGAGAAGTTAAACATTCACGAGCAGCCAGGCTTTGAGGAGGTTATTCCTCTCTCCTTCCTTGAGGTTTCTTTGGGGTCACCCCCAGTGCCTTAGACCCCATCAAGGTGGTAACTGTTGAGATGAAGGTGGTTGAGTTGAGGTGGTTTCTGAGGTGAAACTTCACCTTTACTCCTCTCAGTCCAGCATATGCTTCACCCTAAATACATTGCTCTGGCTGTATCACACATGACAACCTCTCCTTAGGCTGTGGGGTCCCCTCCTCACCCCCCCGACCTTGCCAGGTATATCAGCCCCACACGGCAGCACTTCTGCATGCAAATACTCTGTGTCTGGGGCCAGTCTTCACATTCCGTCTTCAGGGGATTTCATGAGAGAGGTTTTTTTGGAGCTTCTTATCTCTCAGTTGGCTGCCTAGTCGTCTGTACAGCAGAAGAGGTCCTTCATCACCCCCTCCCTTAGAAAATTTCCTCTCCAGAGCTCTCTGTGAGTACTCTGTTCAATCCCAGCATCACAGCCAGCAGCACCTCTGGTTACCTCTGTGATGCTTTCCATCACACCACTCTCTTGTAGGAGCCTCATGCAATCATTCCCATGGGGCAGCAGGACATCCTACTGGACTCCAGGGATGCCTGTGGGATTTGCAGTACCCTTGCCCATGTGCAGAAAGGACCAGGTGCCAGAGAAGCAGGGGAGTCCCAGCACCCCTGCCTTGATGAAGCTGCCCTGCTGCTTCCCAGCTCTGGCACAAGGTGCTCCTGCCCAGCCCTGTCTCCTTCCTCACCCAAGTCACAGTTGGCAATAATTTTGGCTTCTTGTTTGTCATTCACCTCTACAGAAAAGTACTGTTCCCTCTTAGTCTCTTTTTGTACCTTTCACATGCACCTGGTAACCTAACAACTATTTATTACTTCACCTTTTGATTATTTAATGTGATTGTTACAAATTTAATCTCTTTTTCCTAAGGGAAGCTTGTCTTATTTTAGGCTTGCAATTCTATTAACTTTTTTTTAAACCAACATACATTAAAGAGGAATGAATATGTGGCCATGACCTTTTAGCCTGTGGTTTAAAGCATGGCCAGCAGAGAAATGCCAAGGGTGATTGATTCTGGTGTTCACTGATGTAAGGCATCACAGCACTTTGGATAACCAATAACCTGATCGCTGGTGTGTGTAAATAGTTTAAAATTGGTACTGTAGAAAGCCTGTAATAATCACCTGCAGCTCTTTGAAACCTCCTTAAAGTTCAATTAATTATATCCTGGCTTTGTTCTGCCTTTTGAGTAGCAGTTGTCTCAAACACCCGACTAATGTTTCACAGGTGGAAATGAAACAAGGAGCACCAGTAGAGACATGGGTGGTTTTTAACTACATTCATTAGGCTTATCATGGTGCTCTTTCCTGAATGAATGGATAGATAGAACAATTATGGAAGTCAGTCCTTATTTGCATGGTCACTCTGTATTTTCTCCATGTAATATCTGCCTCAGTACATGGGTCACCAAGGAGTGCAAGCTTGTGTATGATACAGGTTAGGGCAGCCTTAAAAACTGCAGTTGTATCTCATTTATTCAGAAATAGCACAGGTCGAACTTAAGGGGTCTTAATTCATACAGTGCTGGACAGACTGCTGCTGTTCAGGAGGTGTTTGCAGATAGTAATCTAAATAAGATCAAACAGGATTTTACAGCAACCTTTATATTAAAGGCTTTGCAATAGAAAAGCTCTAAAAAATTTGCTGTTAGAGCCCAAAGGGGGGTGTTTTAGTAAAGCAGGTTGAGAAAGATGTTAAAGGGGAAGTAAGTCTTTCATTTGTAGTCTGAAAATGCGGAGCTGGTTGGAGGAACTGACTCGTAGTATTCCCACTTCTTGGATAAAAGCTCTGGATGCAGCAGTTTTGTCAGCTCTGAGCTGTGACCCTGTATCCAAGGCAACTGTTTCTGGATCTTAGGTGGTAAGGAGCTAGACAATAAATGAGTGGCAGTTGTAAAATACACAGGTATGACTCTCAGGGGAAATAATGATGAAATGCTAACAGGTGGGAAAGGGTGGAAGGAAGCACCAGAAGCTAAGCATGGGATTCAAGTTAGGATATTTGGTTCCTATATACATGTATAGTATAATTTATGTGTTAGTCAGTCATGACCAACCAGGACTACTGGAGAGCTATGAAGTAAAGTAAGTGTGGAAAATACAGGAAGCAGGAAAACATGAAAATTGGTAGCTCTTTGTTTCTCTGTCTGTGTTCTGTAATCCCCATCTCTTAGCCTTTATGTTGCAAGAACTTCTTTCCCTCTGGAAGCAGCATTCTGGTTATAGTTGTTTCTGTTGTTGTTTATCTCTGAGGAACCATTTGTTGAAAACGTTATTTTCAACCATTTTAGTTTCTTTTGATTTCCTTAAATGTAACTACATGATGGTTATATAGTGATGATGGTTATATAGGGGTGATGCTACTCTGATGATCTAAGTGCTGTTTCACTCTGGCGTTTCAAATGATTGCTCCAGTGTGCTGACCTGCTGTGTGAGGGAAGTTGTATGGCAGGACACCTGCATAAGAAGAATTGGGGTGGCTGAAAGAGGCTGGGACACATTATTGTGTTCTTGTGTTGTTTTTTGTGACTTTCTTGTGTTCAGTTTTTGAAGTGACCAAAACTTTATTGCATCTCTGGGTAAATACGTCTTTACTGCAAAACTGTCACCCCCTTTAATCTCAAAATGTAGTAAGACAAGGTAATTGCCAAAGTAATTTCACTGAGAGAAGAGCTCACAAATACTAAAGCTGCTATTCCTTTCTGTCTTCTGGCATCAACCATTTCTTACTCATAAGAAAGTGGGTAAAAGAAAAGAAAGCTAGAGCAACAGGAAGCATATGTCACAAGTTTGTCCATCTGTTCTACCTCTTGAATACATCCCTAGCTTAAGTAATTTAAAACTCCAGGTGAGCAGGATTGTAACCACAAACCTGTTGTGCAAGTCAGGATGAGGGTCTCATTAAATGCCACCACTTAACCATGAGAGGCTGCTGAAGAGAGTTTTTATCAGCTCATCTCTACTAATTCTCTCTGGGGAGGAGAAATATCAACCAGCTGAAATTAATGCTGCTGTAGAGCTTGTATCTGAAGTGGTGGAGCAGAATTGGCGTGAGGGAGGTTCAGATATTGCATCTGAGCCACACAAGTCAACCCCAAGGCACCCGTGAAATGTGCCTCAGGGCCATGAAAAACACAAAGCCCTGTTGTGCTTTCTCTTTGTACTGTGTTGGAAGCATAGGCAATTCTGGATGAGTTTGCTTCAGCCAGGCACCACGTTGTTCTTAGCCTTGGGCGGGGGCTGAGCTCAGAGATGAGGTACACAACACACCAGGACCAGCTCCTCGTGGTTGGGGTGACACCAGGGGATAAGCACAGCTGGCAAAGGAAGACCCTGCAACGGAGAGCCCGTGACAGCTTCCCTCAGCCAGCTGGTGACCTAAGGGATGTGTTTTAGTGATGGCTTGGCAGTGCTGGGATAACAGTTGGACTCAATGGTCTTAAAGGTCTTTTCCAACCTAAATGATTCAGTGTTTGCCTGGCATCATTTTTTGCCCATTTTAGTATTAGCATTCTCATTGCTGTGATGGGCCCTTTCACCTTGCCTAGCTACATACTGAATTTTGGTAGCATTTTGCTTCAGAAAATCTTGATGTAACATGCAGCATCAAAAATACAAAACCACCACCTCTCTTGAATGATTACCAGAAAATACTAAGAGGCTTCAGCACATTTACAGCTTGATCCAAACTGTCGCTAACTCTTTTTTTTTCCTAATTAATAAATGTGTCTAGCCGTATGTGTGACAAGAAACCCGTTTATTTTGATGGTGGTGTTCACATGCTTGCTGTGAAGCACATGTTTAAGTGTTTTGCTGACAAGGCACAGGCGAACAGATGCCTTCTCCATAACAAGTTGGCTGTGTATCCCTAGCTGGCAACCACAACAGGCTCCCCGGCTCCTTCTGAGGACCGGGCACTTTTGGATACTCATCATTGAATGAGAAGTCTCCTGCTAGCAGCCAGCCCAATCCAGAGAACAGGTCCACCCCACAGAGAAGAAGGAACTGAGAACTTCCCAGAGCCCATCACAGGTTTTGTGAGGTGTGCTCAGAGGTGGTCTTGTTAACACTGCAAAATGGAGACACAGTGGGTCCAGAAAGCAAAATGCAATGACCTCTTTGGTAATATTTTCTGGTAATACTGTGCAAGTTTTTCACTAACTTCTACACAAAATACTCTTTTTACAGTGATGTTTTTGATCATAAAATCATAGAATGGTTTGAGTTGGAAGGGTCTTGAAAGGTCATTTATTCATGTGGGTAGGGACACCTTTCACTAAATGAGATTACTCAAATTATGAGGTATAGGCTGACTTGCTGGCACACAGCTGTTTCTGAGCCTGCCAAATCTGTTGTGAAAGTAGGACCACCTCTTCCCTCATGCATCTTCATGTCACTGAAAAGATACGTCTGAGTTTACTTGTCATGAGCATTTACATTCTTCTATTCACCAATGGGAAAATCTCTATCAACAATGTAGGAAGGGGGCACAGATGAACTACCCAGAAAAATTCAGCCATTGCAAAAATAGATCAGTAGATTTCAAGCAGCAATCTCAACTCATTATATATAGGCAATATTATCCTGTTGCTGTTTATAAAGGTGTGTCATGGTAATAAACTGGATTTAATTATTTCATTATGCTCTGTAATGATTTCATTATGCTTTATGCTTTTTCTTCACCAACTTGTGTTTATATAGTCTGGTGTTGATATTTACCTCCTTGAATATGTTACTTGCTCGGTATTTTGGTGGAACAATACAGCAATGAAATTTCAGAATGTGGGTTTTTCACAAAACTTTTAATTTAGATTAGATGTGGTTATTTATTCATGGGACATAAGCAATCACTTCAATCCTGTCAATATGTTTTTTGCCTGAGCCACCAAGTGTTATAACAGGGAAGAATAGCAGAAAAACCCAATACATGCAGAATTGAGTTTCAGAAGAATCTTCTTGAAATAGGATGTGAAATATATGTAATTTTTTTATAAGATAACTGGTATCAGCAAATAACATGTAGTAAACTTACTGTACTTATTTACATGCAAATTTAAGTTCACTTTAGCTGTTACTTAACAATCTGTTGGTTACAAGGCATTGCTGCTTACTTATAAAACTTTGTGTATGAGTAATGTTATAATAATAAGTAATATTACAATAAGTAATTCATATAAAGAAGAATTGAATTAATATTGTTGCTAGATCTTCCCAGAGTTTGTATACTCTGATTTTTTCTATTCAGCTGTGCAGGAGTGTTTTTCCCTGCTGTAATTTTCCATCTGCAAGTTCTCAATGCCCCCAGTCTGCCAGGCAGCTCTGCAGCATGATGGCTTTTCCTTCCCTCTGTGATGATACCAGGTGGGCTAGTCACAGCTGGGATTTGGAAAAGACTTAGAAGTGCTGTTATTTTTAAAACAATATTCTATATCTGCAAGGTGCATTTTTTTCCTGTTATACAACCTGAAAATTTCCATCTTCTCAGTGGGAATGGTATAATCAGACCCCTACAACAAAAATGTTATGTTGGGTTACAGCTTGTGAACAGAGAGCTTAAACTTTCCATCAGGTCGTGATGGCTGACACATGTGGGAGCAGGGAAATGGCCTCTTCATCTCATCCTACCTTGAAAAGGTTTGGGTTCAGTAAGTCTTCCACCTGCATGTTGAGTGGTGTTGCTCTGTTAGTACAGATACTAATCCTTTCATCTTGCAAGGATTTTTTGCTCACTTTTGAGTTTTAGTCATCTCATTGAACTTTTGGTGCCTTCTTCCTTCTTTACCAAACTCAGTTTTGTGTTGGCCTAAGCTGGCTTAGAGATAGCACTCCTTTTGTCCAGTGAGATGGGAGCTTTGTTAAGGTACATATATCCTGAGCTTACTCATGAAAACCTGTGTTATTAACACTGCCCATTTATCTCCACACCATAGGTTTTGGAATGACCACACCAGCAACCGTGGCTGGAAAAGTATTCCTCATTGTTTACGGCCTTTTTGGGTGTGCCGGGACTATCCTCTTCTTCAACCTCTTCTTGGAGCGCATCATCTCCCTCCTGGCATTTATCATGAAGGCGTGCTATGAGAGACAGCTGCGAAGGAGCGGCCTCCTGCCTCCCAACTTCCGAAGGGGGCCCGCCGTGTCCGGGGTGGGCAGCCTCGTGGGCTGGAAGCCGTCTGTTTACCACGTGATGCTGATCCTGGGAATTTTTGCTATAGCCCTTTCCTGCTGCGCCTCCGCCATGTACACGGCAGTGGAAGGATGGAACTATGTTGACTCCTTGTATTATTGCTTTGTCACCTTCAGCACCATCGGCTTTGGAGATTTGGTAAGCAACCAAAAGGCTGCATACCAACATCAGGGATTATACAGATTTGGGAACTTCATATTTATATTAATGGGGGTATGTTGCATATACTCCCTTTTTAATGTCATCTCAATCGTAATCAAACAAATTTTGAACTGGGTGTTGAAAAAATTCGAATGCAGATGTTGCCCAAAGTGCCATAAATCCAGTACCCGCCTCAGCCGTCGCAACGCCATCACCCCAGGAGCCCGCCTGCGCCGCCACAACGTCGCCATGGACGCCGACGGGCAGTACGACAGTGACACTGAGGGCAGGAGGCTCTCTGGAGAGATGATCTCCATGAGGGAGCTCACAGCGTCCAATAAAGTCTCCCTGGCCATTCTGCAGAAGCAGTTGTCCGAGACAGCCAACGGCTACCCGAGGAATGTCTGTATCAATACGAGACAGAACGGTTTCTCTGCGGGGGTGGGGGCTCTGGCCATCATGAACAACCGCTTGGCAGAAACAAGTGATTCTAGGTAGAGTTTTTGGAATTCCTTTTGTTTCTTAAATAAAAATAAAAAATGGTGGTTAGGGTGGAATTACCACTGTAAGCTACTGGAAAGTTTTACATTTCAGAGACAGCCTTGGTATTCATTGGGTGTTCAGCGTTTTACTTTCTGGGGGTTTTATAAGTTTTCTCCAATATGCAGTGAGATCTTTACCAGTATGTTACAATTTTCCCCTAAGGGGGTTTCGAATGAGACTTGGATGTCTTTGATGCAGAACCTGGCACAATCATAGAAGGATGATGCCCATGGTTAGGATGGTGTCAAAACCAACATGTTCTTCTTCAGAACAGAGCCTGAACCCAAACTCTGTGTTAAAAGGCATAAAGCAGGCAAGTTGGGCTCCAGATTCAAACATGGGGTTGGTAAGTTTTGGCTAACCAGTATTTCACAGTTTGCTGAAGTCTGGATCTGGTCCTGAGCCTTGTACTCAATGCTGTTCAGCAATTCCTCGTAGCAGGCCTCCATATGACATACACGTAGGTGACTGTCGTCACACCAGCTTTAGGGTGACTGTGCTTCACTTCAGTAATCCCACTGACTTCAGTGGCAGAGGATGGAGTGGGATGAACTCCCCTCCTACAAATGATGGGGTTTAGCCAGGCTTGTCTGAAAGGCCACCTGCCACCTAACTCTTAAAAGTCAGGCAATTAACAAGGACCATGTTAAAGTGTGCAAAACTGTTCCTAGCTACTGAATAACAGAAGACAGGCAATTGTCATCTTCAGAACTGACTTTGTTTAATGCAAGAGAAGCCGGTATGCATCTTTGGGGCCAAATGTTTGCATCACTACAAAAATACTTACTTCTTTACTTTCTCATTGAAATAAGTTACTAAAATGAATGTGGGCTCTCTGTTGTCCTACATTTGCATCTTTTACTTCTGCAGTATTGTTGCAGAGATTAATGCAAATCATTTCCTTGCAGTTCTTTGAGAGCCCCAACCCTGTACTTGTTTCCCATAAATCTGACTGTGCAGGTTGTACAGAGGAGTATTGCTTTGGAGTTCCCCCAAAATGTTGATACCAAGTCATAAATTGGCCTTTGGCTCTTGCTGCTACCATCTTAAGCCATATTTAACCTGTGCTAGCCCAAACCACTGAAGAGCCAAAAGCAAACCTGGTCTACTAGACTGTGTAGTTTAGCGTGACAAGTGGGTGCAGAGGATTTGCTGCAAACCTCTTTCAAAAATTCATGCACAGCTCTGGATCATTTCTCTAAATTCTCTCTACTACACTGTGTAGATAATAAAAAGGCTTCTGCTGATTCCAAGCAAGAAACAAAACTTAAGATTATATACTGAGAAACCTTCTCTTAGAAACTTACTGGAAAATTGTAGGTGAGACCATGAGTAGTAGGTTGGTCACTGAATAAGTTGAACAAGCTGATGAACACAAACTAGGAATATTAGAAATGTTTGAAAATATTTCCATGAAGTTTTACATCTATATTTTACTCTGTTTACTTACATTGTTTTGCATGGGTTTGGAGCAGCCATCATTTTTGCTTTTTCTTTAAATTTGGAGCAGTGCAAAATGTTTTGGATTTTAACCTTGGAAAACCAACTTCAAATTTGAGGCTTTGCATACCTGAGCCTGCCTGCTGAATTATGGCGGTGAATGTATCTTTTTCCTAACAAAAAGGAATCAGAGCTGCAGATAAACCATCACACATGGGTCTGCATCACACTGTAAATGTCACTGCTTTTATCAAGATGCGTTTGGCCAGAAACAAGCAATGATGATTGTAATGTGTTTCCAGCTGGCACAGACTCGCACTTAAGATTCTGTGGTATGGGAGGGGCTGCATTCAAGAGGTAGAAGCTTTCTTGGTTGTAGAGAGACTCCTCAAGATCTATCTCTCAGAGTGCCTTCCTGTCTGTCCACTCATCCTCTTTAAGGAGCAGGAAGGTGTTTGTTGCTCCTGTTGAAGCCCACTGAAGGATAAATTTAGGCAGGATATACAGGGACAGGTCATGGTCTGGAGAAGACTCTGACTGCTGGAAGATCCAGTTCAGGCAGGTGCCTTAGAGAGATTGTAAGGGAAACAGCACAGGCAGGGAACCAGAAGTATGAAAATTTGTTATTTCCCCTTGGGATTACCCCCACAGTTACTCTTACTATGATGATTTATGTGTTTGTTTATTAAAAGTGTAAATGGGACCCTGCTCTTTTTTTGCAGCCCGACCTCTCTTCGGGTTGTATCTTGGTGCATTTGTCATTGTGGGGGCTATTACTCATTAGAACTATTACATAAATCAGGGTAGACAGGTTCTGTCCCAAAGGACTTAGGAGTTTGAACAGATGGGGCCCCAAGCCACAACAGAATTACCTATTTATTATTTTGGTCATAAACACGTGCTCAAATGTATCAACCTTCTGCGAGCACAAGAACTCTTATTTTTATGGTAACAAGTTTGCAAATTAAGAGGGGTTTTTTTTTCAGTGAGTTGTTTCAAAGGATAAATATTATAACTATGATTAGGATCCTGTTTAAACTGTAAATTTGTGAACTGTTTTCAAACTACTTACTCCAGCCTGGCAAATACAGTGAAGTAAAATGAAATTGTACATACTTCCTCTGTACTTTTTCTGAGTCCAGGCAAAGGCAGACGCACAGTCTGCTGTAACATGATTGAAATGTTTCCAAGCCTTTCTGGTACCATCAGTCACAGGGGTGCCTTTGCAGGACTCTTTGCAGCTCCTGTTAACTCCAGAAGAAGTTGGACCAGCTCCTAGAGCTGGGAATCTCAAGGGATTTGGGCATCAGATTGCTGCTCTGTTCACTTAGATCTAATGTTTACTTACACCCAGGTTCCTTGGGTGATCCATGATAATCTGTGTTCTGCTTCTCTTTAGCCTCAGAGGCATGGAAAGTGCATGCCCAGTTGTTTGCCAGTGGCCCTGTTGCTTGCAGGTCACATATCCCCAGATGCTGACATAAGTCAACCACAGGGACTGCCAGGTCGTATCTAAGTCCTGTAAAAATCCCCTAACCCATCTGGCTCAGCAAAGCTCAGTTTATAAGAGGGTCAGAGCACAGTTACTGACTTGGGTCTCATTGGGAAGCATCTGCTGAAGGGTGGCCTTACAGTTCCCTCATACTCAGTAGCAGAAGTATTTTTCAAGGATGCATGGAAACCAAGCTCCAAATCTCTACTCTTCAGCCTGCCAGCCCTACCTGGGCACCCATCACCCCTGTGCATGAGAGCATGAGCCAAGAGGACAGAGGAGGCTTGGGGTCAGTCTTTCCTAGTTCCTTGTGCTCTTCCTTTAACTTTTTTTTTTAATGACAAATCTTCTTTGAACTTGCCAGGCTTGGGCACCTAACTCCTCTTTTATTGTGGGTGGTCCAACTCGGATTCCCCAGGGCAGCCTGCTCCATTCATGAGTTAACCCCTAAATGTGCACCAGTTGCACCAAGTGCAATTCCTCCCAGTATTTCATTTTCACAGACAATGCAGATACCAGCAATATTTGGACACAGACTGAAGCACAAGAAATCATAAGGAAATGGGAGGAGCAGAGTGGGAAAGTGAAAGCACACTGCACTAGATTGCAC
This sequence comes from Trochalopteron elliotii, assembly GCA_024734555.1. Lineage (NCBI taxonomy): Eukaryota > Metazoa > Chordata > Aves > Passeriformes > Leiothrichidae > Trochalopteron > Trochalopteron elliotii. The sequence goes on along the minus strand of JANPWX010000271.1, from coordinate 3,642,585 downwards.
TTTCTTTTCAAGTAACTTGGGAATTGTATTACATTCTTTAAATGGGTTTGGTTTTTTTTCACGTTTAATCATGGATAGCCTTGAACGAATACAGTTGACTTAGGTTTTAAAAGTTCATCTTCCCTGATACAGCCCCCTCTGCATCACCCTGTAGAACAGCAGCAGTAACTCTTTGCTGACACAGACCAAGACATCCCAGCTGCCTGCTGAGCCTACAGGCAGCACAGACCTGACCTCAGACCCTGTCCCCTGGACTGGTCATTTGCTGCCTGAGCCCAGGGAAGAGCAGCAGAAAGCTGCAAGAATTAGGACTTCTCTGCAAGCTGGCCCCTAGTGAGAACAGCAATGGCACGAGTGTGAGCTGCTGGGATGAAGGAGATACCACGTTTGCCTGGCACCTGCACTAATACCTTACAGATGAAAATTAAAACTTAGGTGAAAATTAATGAGCAACAATGACCAAATTCAAGTGACATCTTCTCTTAACCCCAGAGGTCAGCACAGAACAGTCAAAAGGAGTAATTTCAGTGAAACCTGTAGCACTTGTCAAGTCACCGCATTGAGCTCTCGGTTCTGTCTTCCCTGTGTGTGTCTTGGACAAAGTTTGGAGTCACACCAAGATGTCATCTGGTTCTCACTGGTTTCTTCCCATCTGCAAACACAGTTCTCATTTTGAAAAAATTCAAATGGCTTTTAATTTCCTTGCAGTGCAAAGGACATCCTTCAGACCATGTAGATGTTCAGAGCAATCTCAGTGACCTTGGCCATAGACGACAGTGACTGAGGGACAAGGCTGCACTTTGCCTCCCTGCAGAAGCAACATTGCACAGCAGTTCATACAAGGGTTCTTTAGGCAGTTACCAGCTCTGGTTGCAACCAGAATTACTGGTGGATGACAGGAATCCCACAAGAGCTCTCTGGGACTGCCCTGTGCTGTGCTCAGGTTACCCAGAAATGCCCCTGTTGGTGCAGTGCTGCTGTCCCAGCACAGCTTCAGCCCTGGCCCTCAGTCTTTTCTCCTCCCCAGCTTTCTGTGGGTGAAAATTTGAGTATACCATGACCATTTACCCATATTTCAGTCATGCCTTGCTGCTGAAAGACTTTAACAGCAGTGGAGGTCATATAGCCAGGCACGTAGGCTCAGTATAAACCTGATTGCCTGTGTGGGATGAATTTATGACTATATGGAAATTAGCTGTAGCAATTCTCACATTTTAATATTTTTCTAGCCTTTAACTTGAAAAATATTCAGTGGCAAATCATTGCAGTGAATGTTCAGAGCTAATCTCGACAAAATCATACTCTGCTGATTGCTAGCCTAGCAAATCTGTGGGTATGGCTGCTGCTCTAATTGGATTACTAATGTGCCTTTCCAAACCAGCACACGTCTGCAGTGTTACATTTAAATAGTACAATAAATGCTGTGTTACATAATAAATTCAATTAGGAAAAATTACTACTTGACTCACACAAAATAACTAATTAAGGGTGCATTGTACATTGTACAACTAATATGCAATTTCTTTTTTTTTTTTTTTTTGTGAATACGTCCATATTTGAGCTCAAATTATGCTTTCATGGATGCTAGGAAAAGAGAAGCACTACATTGTGGAAAGTAAAGTATGGACAATTCCACTGAGATTTGATGCAAAGGCTGTGCATGTTAGCACAAATACAGTAAGTGGTTCATTGTGCATTATAAATGCATTGTGTAGCAAAGGCACTGAGGAAGGACTACTCTAGTTTACATGGCCACAGTCTGAATGCAGCTGCCAATTAAGACACATACCTTTTTCCCTTCTCTCTTTGTTTGCTAAATGGGTAACATCCACCTTTTAATTACAATATCTCTTTACATCCTCAAAAAGAAAATGCAATTGCCCTACATTTTGCATAGGACAAAAGAGGTCTAAGGTCAAATCCAAACTTTCAACTCTAAGGATCCAGAGTGGTGTAACTTAGCTTGAAATGAGGCTGCAGATGTACAGCCTTCAAATGTATTGTGTTTCGTCCTTCCCTGGAAAAAAAGAGGGAGTAAATGCAGATACAATTTATTGCAGATTACCCAAAAAAGTCTGGCAATTTAGCATGAGGAGAAAAAAATACAGCAAGTGTGCTGCTATTGAGGAATGAAGAGCAGGGGGAAAGGGAGAAGCTTGGAAGTGTTCTCCACAAATCCAGCAGAAAACCAAAGACTTGCTTTGCATTCGCTCGTGTACTTATTCCTCGTCACACAACGCTGTGACACTGGCACCCCCCAGGGAGCTCCTGTGGCATCGTGGGCTCAGCTACCTCGTCTGGAACATGGAGAGAGGTATTTTGTGAGACACAGGGAGAAAAGGGACCACACACAGTCACCATCTTCATTCAGCACTGCTTTTAGGAAGTCAATTTCCCAGCTTTTACTGGGAAAGCAGCCATGCTGGTCCCTTACAGTCATGATCAGTATTTTGGGTGTATCAGAGGTGCAGATTCCCTTGCCTCCAGGTCCTCCTAGTCCCAGGACTATGTCATGCCCAGCTGTGTCCCAGCCAGCTCCCAAGCCCAGACTTGGGAAGAGAATGTAGCTGGGTTTGAAAGTGTGTAACATCCCAACATCCCATCATCAACATCACAAGTGGTTTCAGGATCAGACCTTCAGCAAGTGATGCTTTTTCAAACCTAAGGAATACGAAGATGTCCCCATATTCCTTTTGTACTTTGCAGACTGTAAAAGTACTTTTTAAAGCCAGTGAGTCAATGCAAAATTAATGCTTTTATAATAACATACATAAACAACATGAAAAAAATACTGGTATTTCTGACAATGTGCAAATCAAACACCGGGTTTTCTCAATGGGTATAGTTTCCTATTCCATGCAAGTAAAATTATGTCCAGGATATTTTTGCTTATAGTAACATCCACAGGCTGCACAGGCAGTGCAACAATTCAGTTCCAGTTTTATTGTAAATCCTCAGTGTCTGAAAGCACAACATCTAAAAAATGGTTTGGGAATTGATTGTGGGGGGGTTTTGTGTGTGTAAACATTGTTTATTTACAAAAATAAAAATGCTATAATTCTACATATACAAACCCATTTTTAGCTCACTAGAATACTACTTTGTTGGATACTCTCAGCAAAAATATTCATTCCAAATTTCCACCCAATTTAAATTACTTGAGTTTCAAGATAACCTGTTGAAAAGTATTCCTATTTATTTTGTTTCTTTTTGAAAGGGCACAGCTTGGTAGATATCTTTAGCTGAGCTGGCATTGCTATCTCCTACTACAATCCTCAAAATTTTACTTCTGGAGCCAATTCCGCTGGTTTTGGTATTTGTTAATTTCTGCATTGAATTCTAGAAGGAATGACCAGTTCCGTGCTGTTTTCTGGTTGGTATCAGTTCCCTTTTTGCATTGATTGCAAATAGCTGAAATATTAACACCAGCAAATGTTCCCAGACACACCAAAATTAGTCACTTTTCTGAATGTTTTTCTATCTTAAATTGTTTTGTAAAATCTAAAATCTGATTGTAAATTACATCGTGGTTGGAATTAGCAAACTGAATATTTTTTCTACGAACAGAGTTGCTTGACATGAATTCTGTGAAGGATGCTAATGATTCAGTTTTGTGTAAAAAGACCTGCCTATTTCATTTCCCCATTTTATCTAATTTGTTTCAAGTTCTTAAACTCAGAAGTATGTAAGTCCCACTTAGACAATGCCCTACGCTGTACATTTGCTCCTGTGAAGAGAGCTTTTAGAGGGAATGAAACTGAGCCTGCCTGATTGCTGCAAACAGAATTGCATGTATAAACCTTCAAAACCTGAATATTTGTACCTGTTTGGCCACTGCAAACCAAGGGCATGCTAATATAATTCCAATTCAAACAAAGAAACATAAATCACAGGGTGCTTGACTGGCTGCTAACCACTTTTATCAAAAAGGCCACACTGCTACAGGGCCAAGGGTGATGGATGGACTCTTGATACACAATGGTGTTATTTTGGAGGTTGGTTTGGTGGCTGGGAGTTGGCACTGGGGTGGTTAAAGCAGCTTGGCTGGGTGGATCCAGGCAGTTCCCTTTGCTGAGCCTCAGGAGATGTTCACCAGTACTAAAAAGGTAAAAAACATGATGGACATAGCATTGAGCCTCTCTTGATAAGCACAGCAAAGTGCTGTAGCCTGTGCTAGGCTATTTCTGGCCGGCTTTGAACCCTTGGTTGTTCCTGAAGCTGGAGTGTTTGAGACACAGGTGCAGCTGTCTACACTGGCAAAGCAGCAATCCTACTGTGATCCTTCTTTCCTCATAAAATGGATAGAGAGATTTGTTTAGACTTTCCATATGATGACGGCATATATAAATATTACAAGATGAATCAATTACTGAGTCTGGCTATATTTGCTAAGAGATCTTTATCAGTAAAAACAAGAAAAAATATCTTACCAGTACGGTGAATCAACAAAAGTAAGTGGTGTTCTGAACAGAAAGTAAGGTGCTAAAATATACAATTGGACCCCAAAGCTCAGCAGTGTGTCACAAAATTATCATTCTTTTCCAATGCTCAATGCATCTGTGTCTGGGAAAAAGCCTTGGTTTCTGCCAGAACCAGAGCATGCAAGGCTTGTATTTTCTTTATCTGTAAGAAAGCAAAATGAATCTGAGGACATGCCTTGGACTGCATAGGACTCAGGGATGGTCTTGCCTCCATCCCCTAATTTAAGCATGCCCCTGGACCATGAATACTGGTCCAGTCCCCAGCAGAAAATGGACAAAATGGCCCTGCCTTGGGGTATCTGTGGTGTTCGGAGAGCAGTTGAATGTCATGGCAAACCACAGCTGCCTCCTCCAGCCCAACCCCTGTCAGGGTGGGATCTGTCCCACTGCCAGCCCCTGGTCTGCAGCCAGGGATTGTACTGCCAGGAGAGTGGTGCAAATCATCAGCAATGTGCTCTTATCCCTGCCTTCTTAATGGGCTAAAAACAGTGGAAAACAGAGAGATCATTTTCTATTTTAATGATCAAAAGGGTGTTGCCCATTATTCACAGCCTACACACAAGATGTTATGATTTTCAATTTTCCTGCACTGATCGTTCAGTCCATTTGGCAGCTGACCTTCAAGTAGTCATGGTTTTTCAAAAAAAGGAGGAAAAAACCCCAAACAGAAAACCCAAACACCCATTATCAGCATTTCAGACAAGCAAAATAATCACGAATGAGGTGGTAAGGATCTGACATGCAAAGCTGTGAGCAGAGCTGCCTCTCTTCGCAGCAGCTAGACATTTTCATGGCAGTGGGAGAAGCTTGGGTTCAGGAGAGCATCAGCTGGATGTTTGGGATGCTGGACATTGCCCTGCAAACAGCTGCAGCACTAAAATGGCACTTTTTGAACAAATTTCTGCAGCTGTTTCTGCACTGTTAGGGACATCCCTGCTACTGAAATCAGAGGATGGCAGCAAGTGTTACACAAGCAGTTTACTGTCAGTGGTGCATGTGGGTATTAGCCAGAGACATTTTTAATAACCAGGAGAAATTTCAGCTGAGTGTTGGTCAGAAAAAAGGACATTTTGCCATCCAGAAACAGCTACAGCAGGTCCCAGTGCATGACATCACACAACATACTCCCGAAGAAGTACCACTAAACAAGCCAAAAGAGATGGATGGTAGGGTCTAAAAAGCAAGTGTTCCTGTGGCTTGAATCTGGAGTAACTTGGTTGAATTGCAGGTAGTAAATAGTCTAATGAAATAGATGTAATGACTTAAATGCCTTCTAGAAGTCAAAAGGAGATGCATGTATTTTTCCATCACAATTTTGATTGTGTTTACCAAGTTAAGAGGTAAAATGAAGAAACCTAAGTTCCTGTAAATCGTTGATTGGAAAACATAGATTTTTACTCTCTTTCAGATAATGCTTCCTTGCAAAACAATAAACTGGAATAAGTTTCAAGATTGAAATCTGTTTAAACAAGAGGCAGTTTTAAAAATGCTTTAATCCTTGATTGACAGGAACTTAGCCTCCAACTCATACCATAATTGTGAGTGCTCTTGGCAAATCAGTCCCACTTCTGATGTCAGCTCAGGATTTTTCCACTGTAAGATCTTTGAATGAAGAGGACTAAAAGCCATATACAAAGCCAGTCAAACGTGGATCACATTTCTACTGGTTCATTATACACAGTTTGCAAACAAAAATAGGTATTTTGTGCTTGGCACCCCTTCATTCACAGAAACACGATTATGGATCCAGGAGGCAGAGACAGCTGAGGTGCAGCTGCTTTGCAGAGCAGTGCAGAGGCATTGGCAGAGGATTTGTAGAGCTGGTGGTAAAGGAGACTGTGGAAAAACCCACTGGTGATGTCCAGGGAACATTCCTGTGTGTTTTTAATGCCATGAAACATGATCAAGTATGAATTCTCTACATTTGGGAGGATGTCAAATTCCAGGTGACGTTTGGAATGTTGCAATTAAGCTACTACAAAGACTTTTGAAATAAACAGGAGAAAAAATGTTGCCTGGGATGTGTATGTGAGTACTCTTTTCTTTTCTTCTGAGCATGGAGAGTGGGAGGCGAGGCAGAAGCACCTCCTGGCTGAGAGACTGAGAGACCCCCTTGGAAATGTATGGAGACCTCAGAGGCGTATGTGGAGACCCCACAACTCCCCAGATGCTGGGTGAACTGTGTGTGGTCAAGCAGAGGCAGGTGGGATAACAACTGGTGAGATGTGCTTCCAATGTACCCCATGGTCATCTTAAATTCTGCGGCTGAGTGGTCCTTTGCTTTGCAATAAAATAGAGAGCAGATGGAAACTGTTTGCTCTGTAAACAGTTACAAGGAACTCCTGATATATCCCCTCTCCACAACTTCCATTCAAATCAATAGAAGCCATCTGTCCAAGGGATTAAGATAAATCTTAGGAATTTTGATATTGACTAGAAAGGCACTTAAAAAATCAATCACACTGCGAACAGAGAAATGTCACTTCACCAAACCTGGAGGCTTGCTAATCTTGTCAGATAACATGAACCCAGAGGGCAAACCTTTTTTGTTTATAAACCCAGGCAAAGCCCTACTGCTCTCCCCATCTCCTCAGCTAAATAAAACAAGCCCCAGCAAGAGCTGGTGCTGGGCATAGGCTGTGGATGGCACCTGCAGCTGCAGTGTCCAGCCAGACACAAAACCTGCAAGGGCTGGTGTGACAGGCTCTGCCTACCAAAACACACATAAATTATTTTACCAGCAGAAAGGATAAGGGTGGAAGAGTTATGCTGGGCCCAACAGTGAAGGGGAGAGGGAAATTTTTGGCTGTTTAGCACTCATTTCACTGATATTGGATGTCTCCAAAATTGCTGTGCTGGGAGTCCAATTCCCCTGGGATTTACTCAGGGTCTGCCATGCTTCGGAGAAGTTAAGATTTTCAGACTGTTTCAAATTCTTCACAATTCCAGCCATAAAGTTTTCATCATAGAGTGTGGTGGGAAAATCCTACTACTCTGATAGATATTCATAATTACAGAAAATACCTTATTTTGTTTTTAATAATTACCCTTTTAACACCACTATATTTTGATGTTACTGTTCGAGTACCTTCCTGATTTGCAAATATATCCCTAAGGAGCCACCATCTACCTCAGCTCATTTCCTAATGGGAAAAAAAAATTCATTGAGCTCTGCTCTGCAAGAAGGCAACACAGCAAATGAGTGGAAGAGAAAACTCACCTGGATGAGCAGCACCAGCAGCTCCCACTGCTGCTCCTGAGGTCTCTCAAGTGGCTTGTCCTGGTGTAGGCAGAAGGCTACTGTGAAAGCATCCAGTGTTGGTGTATGTCAGGAGGTGGAAGAAGGCAGCAAGTTCAATGGGAGATGATTTCCCTTGTTTCTGCTGCTGGTGGGGAGTTAATCCATGCTGCCCTCAGGTAAGCCTGAGGGTTGGCTTCCTCAGACACTTGGTGGCCCCTCTAGGAGTGGGCACAGGGCTGCCAGTACCCAGCCATGACATGCATCTGTCTCCAGGCCCCCAAAACCCTCTCCAGAGGAAGGAATGTAAAAATAGCCCTTAATCCAATTTATTACAGCAGGACCCAGCTCTCACATAAAGGCTGCATTTATATTTACATTACTGGGATGATGAGGCTGCCTCGAGATCCCAAATGTTCCGCTGGGATTTTATCCCATGCTCATACCAGTACTGGCTCACTGTCCATCCAGGCTGCCTGCTGGCATGTCACCGCTGTGCCACACTGGCTTCCCTCCTGTCCAGCATCCCCCACAGTGGGCACGTGTGCATTTCTGACACTCCCATCCTGTTCCCAGCTCACTGACACCTGGCAGGAGACACAGCCTTAATTTTGAGAGAAGCGAACATGCCAGAGAGAGCCCTGCATGAGGCTGCTCTTTAAGGGATGAGGCAATTACAGGTGATTCATTAGACCTTGTGCACTGAGATTTGGGGGTTTATCATGTATTGGGGTTTTCAGTGGTTCCAGACACCGAGTTGCAAACTTCATCAGGTTGAGATGACTCCTGCTGGTTTTTCCTGGGTCTGGGTTTCATTGTCCTTCCATCTCCAGTGGGCACCTGACCACACACACTCAGAAACACACTGACACCTTCAAGGTGCTGAAGTGAATCCAGAGAATGAACCTGGTGAGGGCCTAGAGGGTCCCATGAGGAGTCACTGGGGGAATTGGGGGTGTTTAGCCTGGAGAAGAGGAAGCTCAGGGGTCTTGTCACTCTCTACAAATCCCTGAAAGGAGGTTGTGGGCAGATGTGGGTTGGCCTCTTCTCCCAGGCAACCAGTAACAGGGGTAGAGGACACAGCCTCAAGTTGCACCAGGGGAGGTTCATGTTGGACATCAGGAAGAATTTCTTCATGGAAGAGGTTGTCAGGCATTGGAATGGGATGCCCAGGGAGGTGGCGGAGTCACCCTCCCTAGAGGTGTTCAAGAAACAACTGGACATGGCACTCAGTTCCATGGCCAAGCTGATGTGTTCAGTCAAAGGTTGGACTGGATGATCTCAGAGGTCTTTACCAACCTAACTGATTCTGTGATTCTCTACGCCAAAAAGTACATATTGTGCAACTGTTGCATTTATTCAGGAAGATTATATAAAGGTTAAAATCCACCTCACCCTAGTCATGCAACCAGTTATTTTGGTGGAAATGACGCTATTTGAATGAGTGTTCCAAAAAAGGTTTCACCTGAAATACCCTTGAAATGTGCTGTACAAGCCGTTAAAGCCCTCACCATGCCCACTGTTTTTCTCTTTGCTTTTATCCACTTTAATTGGTCTCTTACTCCATTTATTCCTCTGCCTGCTTCCAAGCGTCCTCTGTTTCCTTCCCACTGCTTTATTCTCCCAAACTAATACAAGAGCTGTGTGTGACCCTGTGGCCTGCTGAAATCAGTGCCAAAACCTCCCTGGCTGAGCTGATCACCACACCAGTTCTAAAAATTTATCACACCCTCACATTTGCACTAAATATCCTTGCTCCCCTTCACACCCCGATTCCTTCAAAGGACAGAATTCTGTCACTGGGGGTAATTAAAAACAGTTCATATCCTGCTAGGATTACAGATTTAAAAATCTGAGTGCCAAGGAATCAAGGCGTTTGCTGTTTTTGGAGGAAACGAACTCCCACAAGAAACATATAACTTAATTTTGCTGTCAGATGTTCCCACAGACTCCTCTTGAAAGTCAACCAAAGCTGTATATGTGTGCCTGGAGTCAGTTTTAAAAAAGAAATTACATTTATATTTAGATTGTCACCCTCCAGTCATTCAAAATGGTTCATGTGGGAAGTTTATAATGCTATGACCAAACCCTTTATTTTGGAATTTATTGAGTGTCACAGATCTTCTGCATGAAAATTTCTGATCACATTTAACACACACATTATGTTGACACCAGGAGAGATGGTTCTGAGTGATCCAGCCCTGGAGCAGTGGCAAACAACCGGGGAGACTTTCCCTTTGGGCATATTGGCAGAATTAGGAGAAGGAGCCCCTTCCCTCACCCCAACAGCTGCAGGTGCCCGTTGGGCAAAGTTTTATATCCATAAGTCCATCACCATCTAAATGTCAATCAGCTGGCAAAATACTGCATGTATGGCTCTCTTGGCCAAGGAAACTCTTCTGACCTTCTCATGCTCCTCGTGAACCAGAGAAAGGAATAACAAAATACTTGGTGGGGAGGATCCAGTGCAGCCAGAACTGATGTGCCTGGGTTTGCTGTGCTAAGAGTCACCTAAAGTCACCTCTCTGCTTTCAGAATGCTTTGGTCTCCTGCCAAGGGTAGGCCTGTGCACTAGAGGCATGTGGATACTGACGGACCAGTTCTGTGCTGTTCCTTGGATCTTCTGTCTCCCAAAAGAGATAAATCCTCCATCCTCGCTGAGCTGCAGACCAGTGGCCATCCCTGCCCCTTCCTGGGGAAATTAAATGGGAAAAGTGACTCCAAGTCTCTGCTCTTTTAGTAGGAAACATGGTAATTTGAGAGTGTCTTTCAAATAGAGAATTTCTGCTAACCTGTGATGTCCAGGGAAGAAAAACCATTCAGCCTAACACACTTCTGCAGCTTAATAACATGGAAAAACAAGTGATGAAAGCAATGGAGGGACCAAACCAAGACTCCTCTGGAGTAAGATGAAGAGGGACCTTTGCTTTATCCATGTGCTTCAGGCTCTCCCCAGCTCACTCCTGGTCAGATAGGGTCAGATTTCTTCTCCTGCACTCCTGGCCAGAGCTGTGTGCATGCCAGGAGATGCAAAAGCCCATGTCTCATTTCATCAACTGCATTTGCAATGCAAAATCAAACCAATTCATCTGAATTGTGCAGAGAGAGAAACACTCATCCTTGAAATCTCTGCAAATCAGGTAAAAACCATCAGCAATGGAAAAGGAAAAAGCCAGTATGGACAAGATTATTCATACCCATATAATCATGTTGATTTGTACCAATATTTATTTTTCTCTCTCATCTTTGAAAATGTAGGTATAATTAAGCAACCTCTCATGAGCATCATCTGTGCTAGTACTGAAGAAATGAAATATTCCTGTGTAGATCTAATAGTTGATGGTAAATGTTAGCATATCCTTGAGATCTGTGAGATCATTAAAGCAGAAATTACCTCATATTAAAAATGGTTATAAGCAGTTACAGGCTGTATCCACAGCCCTTTAGAGAGAAAAAAAAATGAACCATCAAGGATAATTTTTTAGTCGTTGGTTCCATCTGAAGTGCAATTACCTTTTTTCTAGCCCCTCAGAGCATTTTCAGTAAGGAGAAGCCTGTGGATGAATCAAGTACTCCATCTTGGCTCCCTTCTGTTGCTGGTGATTTCCAAGCATCTCGTGACCAGCTGTAAGCTTCTCCACAAGCCTCTGAATGAGACATTTTTGGCATCCTCATTTCATATACATTATTTGGTGGTCTCGTGAGTCTTTTCCAACCTGAATGATTCTGTGAGTCTATACACAGGAAAACACCAGAGACTCAAGGACTTCACCACAACATGGGAGACCTGTGCAGGAACTAACAGCAAATCCTTGAACCCCAGACCAATGTTGTAGGCAACATATTTTTCTCCTAAAAATGATCAGAGTCCTGACCCTACAAATCTTGAGCACCTTGGCTCACACAGAAACACAGAGTACTCAGCAGTTTCTGAATTTTTCACCAGACCAACTCCCTTGTGCACTCAAAGTTGGTAAAAGTGGACACCAGGCCACTGAGAGTATTATTATTAAAGGCAATTGAAAGAGCTGAAAGCAGATGTTGCCACGTAAAAAGCTGGTGGGGACAAATCCTCCCATCGTGCAGGTTCAGAATTAGGAAGCAGGAATCTGAAAGCAGCTCAGCTCAGTTGGATTGTAACAAAACATCCATTTATCAAAGTGGTCTAAAAAAAGGATAGCTCTAGGTTTTGAAACTGCCAGTGAAAAGACAGCTGCATCTCTCAGCAACTTTTAAAGCTATCCTAAAAATTACTTTGTTTTTGCTTTGTACCTAGTCACTGAAAAGTCAATGAGCTAACTTTTTACAAGTTTTTTTACGGTATCACATCCCAACTTAAATGCATTTTGATCTACACTGCCATGCTGTAAAAAAATTGCATCAAAAGTTCACGTGAAAACAATTGTGAGGGATTGTTTACTCTTTTTGATTGGTTTCACCTACAAAGAGCAGAGACTCCAGAGAAACCTGGAGCCACAGACAGGCTCTGCTGGAAAGTCCCCAGAAATATCACAGCACCTTCTTGCTAGATCACATCATTTTATTTTCCAAAGCAAAAGGAAACATAACCAGTGCAAAATCCTGCCTCATGTCAGGGGTGCTCCTCCTTGCTTTTCCACAGAGGTGGTGAAGATGGCTACAGCCAGCACATTCCATCAGAGGGCTCATACATCCTCTGAGCATCCCCACAGCAGAAAATCCAACTCACCCCTAGCAGAGGCAGCAGCCAGTGCAGGTGGGGATAACTCCCTGTGCACTGCCATGCATGGGGTCAGGTGCCCAAAGCCAAACGTGGGGAGACCTGGGTGCCTCTGGAGGAATTTGGGCTGCATTTGGGGACTGTCCAGCATCCACCTCAGCAGACCCTTCTCTCAGGGCTATTCCTGCACAACTGAGAGGGATGGATCTCAGCACATCAACTGGAGTGTTTTAGCCATTTCTCACCTTCCTGCCTCTCACTTTGGTCAGACCTGCAGGATACCTCAGGATCCAAACTCTGAGCAGGGGAATGGTGCCACCACAGTGCCCAGGTCTCCCTGGCAAGGTGGCTCCTGGGCACCTGCATCAGCTGCAGGGCCCCAGGTATGGCAGCTGCTGTGCAGACACTGTGACACTCGGCTCCCTTGTCAGCCTGGGGCAGCATCCAGAGCACAGCCAGCATCCACCCCATTTGCAAGCAGAAGATGATTTGGCACTGGTGCCCAAAGAAGTGCTCCTGGATGCCCTTCAAGCACATAAATACATAACAACTCCAGCATAGGAGATTCAAAAGCCATTTTTAAAATAATATAATTTTATTAAAGGGTTTTAAAGAAACTGTCTTTGCCCAACAGAAGGAGAGGAGGGCTGGTGGGCTGGCAGGAGCCTGTTGTTCAGGGTGACACTGCTGCTCACAGGAGGACTTTCAGAGCATCATAGAATTACAGAATCATTAAGGTTGGGAAAGACCTGTAAGATCACCAAGTCCAATCATTAACCCAGCGCTGCCAAGCCCACCACTAAACCACGTCCCTGAGTGCCACACCTACATCACTTTTAAATACCTCCAGGGATGGAGACTCCACCACTTCCCTGGGCAGCCTGTTCCAATAGTTGACAATCTTTTCCATGAAAATTCATTTCCTAATATCCAATCTAACAATTTCCCCTCATCCTGTTTATCTGGCACATTTTCTCTCTGACCCTCAGCCCTTTGGCTCAGCAGTGGCACCATTCCCACATCTCTCACTTCTGATGAAAATGTGATGCTGACATGGAGGATCTGCACAACCTGCCAGCAGAGAAACAACCCCCATAGAGAAAATCATTCCAAGACACTTCTGGCACCCACAGAGGCCCAGGACCGAGGGGAAGGTTTCTCAGGGCAAGAGATGATTTTGATATGCTCAAGTCAGCACCAGTCAGCACCCCATATAGTCAGAAGGGGATGCATTCACTGCATCATTCACCACTATCAGTCATCTTTGCTCTAAAATCTTTCAAAATGCCAGAAACCGCAGCGGGGTGTTATCAGCATCAGTCCTATACCCTCCAGTATTTTTCTAGCACCCCATTGGTGTTTAATACACCACGCTGGCAGCTCTGGGAGTCTGGGAGCACCATCCTTCAGAGCTTGCTCCTGCTTGGTTCAGCTTTCTTGTGCAGGCAGGAAATTTGTTGTGGGCGGTATTAAAGCACCTGCAAGGCGGATGTTGAGGCCATGAGGAGAGCTCTGAGTAGGCAATATTTGCCTTGTGAGTGGTGTGGTGTTCAGTTCAAACTGCAAAGGTTTTCTCTGCTCTGATTAAATGCCACGGGCTGTGGAGACTCCAGGGAAGGAGAAGTGACAGGTCCCCATATGGATTTTCTTCCCCCACTGCTGAACAAACATAGTCATTCAAATCCCAATATATTATTGATGGACATTTCTATCTGGACAGGCTACAGAGTTGCAAGCCACTGAAAATATGGGTTAGAATAAATGCTGCTCTCCCCAGAAGGGCTGAGTGGGGAGGCGAGGCTGACACACAAGTGGTTTTATTTAGGGAATTCAGGGGGGAAGCAAAGAGCCTGTCTTCTTTCAGGACATCAGTGAGGATGCCTGTCCATGTGCTTTTCTGCTCTGAGCTGGATAAACATCAACATGTTTCTATATAGTTTCTCCAGCAACCATTTTTGGCCACTCAGTCCATTTTAAGGCAGGAACTGCTGACTTTCAGGGTACATTGAAGCTGAGAATTTATTTCTGTTAGGCTGGTTTCTAGCTGGTCTCTGAAACTGCTACAAGCAGAGCCCAGCCAGGGTTTTTCCACAGCTTGCACTCTGACATACAGACTCACATCCTACTCATCACGGCTTGTCCCCTCTCATGGATGTCTTTAAATGGCCTGACAGAGGGTGCAGAACAGTGGGAAAAAGCATTTCTAGAAAGGTGAATTGTCAGCAGGCACAAGACAACCTGATGGAATCAAGCTTTCTGCCATCCAAGTCCTGGAGCTGTCCTGCCTGAACACATTCAGGAACATCAATCTTTGCAGCCACCTTCCTCCTCAGCTGGAATTGAAATGGAATTTGCCAGTGTGTACAATCTTTTAATAGAAGAAATAGGAGTATTTTAAAAGAAGAAATAGGACTATTTTTGGAGTGCAAACAGCTTTTGTTGGTTTGTTTGTTTGTGTGGCTTTTTTAGAGCAGCATGTGAAGGGCACCCAAAAATTACAGCCTCTCCCACCTGCCCCACACTTCAGCCTTCAGGTTCAGGACTCCATTCAGTTTCAAAGGGCTCTGGGCTTGTTTTCATTACCCAAGGAAGTGAGAATTGAAACATATCACACACACTCGTGGTGACCTTGTCCTGCTCTATTCAAATTGGTGCAAATTTTGTCACTAACTCACATAACAGCAAAATCAAGCAGCCTGTGGCATGTGAAGTGAAAACCCTGTGGTTTTCCCTTTGTACCGCTTCAGTTTAAGCACATGCTCCTCATGGCTGGGCTCCTCCTCTCCTCCCTGTTTGTCTATCCAGTTCCACAGCACTAAAACCAGAGGAATTTACATTGAGCATTTGCACTGTGCTGCAGTGCAAAGCACGACTGTGTTTGGGGATACACTAAACCACAGGAGAAGCAGAGAAAAGCATCCCTCCTTCAGCAACCAAAGGTGTCCAACACCATCCTAAAGGGTACAAGGCACTTGACCACTACAGCCATGGGAAGGTTTTCCAAAACCCTCCTGACTGATGGTTATGGAGGTTTCTTTGAGCTCCCTGTGAAATGCATTATTGGCTGCCTGCTACCTATAGACCAGATGCATTGCAATCTATTCTCTAGACTAAATTTTCCCATTTGATGAAGATCTTACTTGGGCAGGCCTCATAAAGGGACTGGCCCAAAGCAGGCACAGCAGCTCAGGATTTCATACCAGGCATCCTTCCCATGTTACTGTGTCCTCCTGGAAGGGCCAAAGAGCAAGTTTCAGGCATTATCTGCAAATGTCAGATTACTGCACTGGTTGCCATACTCCCCCAAAAAACTCCTTGTTCACATTAAACACCTTCAAGCAGCCTGATGCCTTGCATGATATCCTTTGATAAGGGTAATAGGAAAAGAAAAATCCTAAATGCATGCCTCAGGATGCGTGGGAGGTGCAGCAAAGCCTTGGATTGATTTCCCCTCATGTGCACAGGATAAATAAGCATCTAGCACTGATGGAGATCAGTTTTCATTCTTAAAAAAAAACAGCAAAACCAAACTTTGTAATACTAATGGCTAAGATACTCATCAGCTTTCGAAGTTTTCCAGTAAGAAAATTACACTTTTATCTACAAACTACACTCCAGAGAGAAATTAAACCATTGAGAACTACTGAGAGCACAACAGCATTAGTGTGGATTCATGGGCCAAATCAACAGCCATTCTAATCTCAGGGTAAGAAAAAAGCCTTTACTTCATGCAGCTCCTCTGATTCACAGTGAATGAGCACATCTCTTACAAGAGAGATTACAGAGTTAATCCTGTGTCTCTCTACAGCAGAAAGATAAACAGCACTACAGTTTTCTCATAACCAGTGTTGTGTCATTCTACATCATGCTTGAAATCCAGCCACAGCAGCACAGAAAGAGGGGCTTCTGCAAAGTTTCCCTTTCAGAAATTGATTTCCTTCCCAGAGTTAAAAAAAAAAAAAAAAAAAAAAGCCATTAAAATGCTACTGTAGGGGAGATTGTACATCAGATGACCAGGAATATGACTCAGGTCTGCTAGCTCTGCTCCAGGGCTGTGTCTGTACTGCAAGGGCAGGTCCAAGCTGAGGTTCCACTGGAGCTTCCCCCTCAGAACATCAAATATTTTAAACAAACCACCCAGCCATGCAAGTGTTTCATAGTGCTGGTGGTCCACTGCCTGCTTAGCAAGTGCTGCTCCTTTTCTGGGGCAACCTCAAACAGGTGGTTTTGGTCTCAGATGACTTTCTTTAAGGCAGTAACTAGAGCAAAATGGCAGTGGCCAAACAAGTGCTGAAATAGCTCCTTCCAGAGCACTTCCAGAGAAAGGCAGCTTGTGCTGGGGGCCAGGGCTCCTACAGCACCCAGGGTGCCCCAAACTGGACCAAAGGAGACCACACCATGGACTCTGCACTATCAGAGCTGCTCCCAGCTGGTGCAGTCACTTGTCATCTCAGGCTTTTGTGCCAGCATGAACAAGTGCACCTTTTAAACCCTGGGGGCTACTTGAGTTTCACTGGGGATGTACATCCACAGAGAGAGCATCTTACAGGGCTCTGTTCACCCCCTGGTTTCCTGCCCCTACATCCCCAGCCTTGGGCACTATAATACACACCCTTTTATACAGCAGGCTGTATAAATACAAAGTAAGCAAAAAAGGCTTCTTTTTTTTACCTTTTGATGTCATTGACTGCCACCAAGGTGCGAGTGAATTGCAACAGTGCATCCCAGTGTCCCTGAACTGAATGATAAATGCCACAGCAGAGTGAAGAGATCAAAGATGACTTCCTGCAAGCAGAAAGGGAGCGTGAGCTTGAACAATCTATTACTGCCCAAGGTGGAAAGTGTCACTAGGTACAGAAACCAAAACTCCTATGCTGCCCTCCCAGGCCATGGCAAAAAAAGACTGCAGCCAGAGCATCTGCACTAAAATGAGCATCAGAATAATCTTGCTGGTAATTTGGGTGTTGAGTATTTATATGAAGATTGTTTTATTTTTACCTTCTTCACTAGCACATGAAAGCATAAGGAAACTACTTGCCATTATGTTGAGACCCTGAAAACCAAGAAAGGGACACTCAGGTCAGCAACAACCTCCAGTAGAAAGACACGAAGAAGAATTGCTGCAAATATCCAGGCAGGAGGGAATTGCTTCTGAACAGCATTTCCCCAATCACCTAAAACCCACAAGGCTTGCACCATGGTAACACATGCTGTCATTCCTTGCAAGGCTTGGGACCACATTCTGACAGCTACATTTCTGGTCCTTTGTAGAGTGTTTTTTGTTGAACCACAGGCCCTGGGGAGGAGGTGCAGCACGTGGAATGGTTTGCTGGCTCTCTCTGTCTCCCTAGAGTGCCATTCTGGCTGCACCTGCACAGGGAGAGCAGGTCCCCAGGCAGCTCTGAATGGGGTCAGGTGGGTGCAGAGAGGTTTAAAAGCTTGGACTGCCCACTGTCAGAGGCATCTGGGAACAGCCACACAAGGGAAACCAGCAGGCATGATGAAAAGACTGTCATTCTGCCATCTGAAGTCCACAGTGGTGGACGTTTTCCTTGAAATTTTGTGCACAAAAAGAAAGGGGCACAACAGATATTTCAAGATCTCAGTATGAAAAAAATTCATGTTCCTCAGGGTGTAAAGCAGCATCATCAGGCGGGCACAGACACTTTAGGAGTGCTGACCAGCTTCCTGCCTCCCCCACAGCATGGTCCAGCAGCAGGTTGGAGATGGGATCAGACTGCCAGAGTGACGTGCAGCAGCCCCCCCTGTGCAGGTCTGCTCTTTGCCATGGCAGCTGGGGCCATTGCCAGAGTCCACAGCAAGACACAGGGGAACAGATGCCTAATTTCTGGAGAAAGAAAGAGCATATTGAAGCTACCCCCTGTGCTAGCACATCGCCCTGACAAGCAATGACTTTGCAGCATGCAGCAGGATGGGTGGATCAGCAGGGGAAATGTTCTCATAAGCACAGGCTATTTATTCTCAGCTTTTCCCTTGGCTCTTGTTGTTTAGCACAGCTGTTTTCAGTTTTCCAACTGTCCCCACAAAGACAAAACGATTAGATCATTAAGGAAACTGCCACAGAAATCCAGCAGCTCAAACCAGGTGCCAAGGCACCTCTTTTCCCACAAAGGCAAAGAAGCAAACACATTTTCTCACCTCTAGGAAAGCACTACTCACTGCAGCTGGAGGAGCAAACACAACCTATCATCTGCTCTACACCATTGTTTCCCTCAGCTACAGGCACTGCTGCTGGGAGTCAGGAGGGTAAGTCCCAGCTGCCACTAAAAATTATTGGAAATTGTCACTTCCCACTTTAACAGCAGAGGTTGGTCCCTCTCAATTTGACTGGCAAAGCAGCACGTGCAGGGATGTATCTACCCCAGTCCCACCCCATGCAAATAAAAGCTCTGCTGACAGCTGAGAGATACACATACATAAAAGAAGCACTGCAAGGTGCTCCCCTGTGTACAGGAACAGTGCAGGAGCTTGGCAGGAATAGAGAGAGGAAAGGCAACAGGCTGGGAAAGGCAGCTGCAAGGCTGGGAGAGGAACAGAAGTATCTGAGAGACAACTGCTAACAAGGCTTTTTCAGTAAACAGTGTCAAGAGCCAAGTTATACCTGCAAGGGTTGCAGCCATCTCAGAAAGATGACAGCACCTTTTCCCTGAGGCTTCAGGCTCCTGAGGCCGCTTCTTTTCCTTCTTCCCAGGTCAACAACAGGCAAAGAATTCAATACATGACCTTATACTACTTCAGATGCAGAGCAGTGACTGCTTTCCCTTGATTTTTCAAATAAATCTGCCCCACTACAGAATAGCAAAACCAATTGTCTCACCGCTTCATAGCCAGAGAAACTGCTCAGCCTGTGCACTGGCTGAGTGTTCAAAAACTCATTAAATTACTGCCATGAAAACCAGTTTAAACCATCATGGTAACCTCGCATCAAACCAGATGAAACTGCTCAGACCTCAGCAAGGAGCTCTCCCCAGGCTTCCCCATTGGGGAAGCCATGGTCTGGAAAAATTGGACCATGAGCACTCCCTGTCACTTACAGGGTGGTTGTCAGCTCAGAACAGCTGCGTGCACTAAGAGCTAATGCAAAGTTGTGGTGCTCTGCAAAGCCAGGCCACCAACTGCCACCAGCAGGGATCCAGAACTCTCCAAGGATTAAAAGTCTCCTCAAAGCAGTGTCAGTGCACCTGCCAGTGGGCAAGGACTCACCTCAGTCCCACTTCTGCCACTTCTGATTCCAGAACCACCTCAGCTCCAGCAGAGGAAAGAGACACAGAGCCATTTGGCAACTGCATTATTTGAGATGAAAAGCTGCAGGCACATCTGCAGGCTAGAACACACAGAGACGAGTCCAGATCTGGCAGGCAGTGTTCCCTGGGTTTGTGAGCTTGATCCCTGGAGTCATCCAACCCTAACAGGAGCCTTTGACCACAACCCAAGAGGTAAACCCAACACTTTCTCCTCAAGCTGGCTACCAGGTGCTCCTGATCACTTAAAAGGGCAGTGAAATCAAAGGAAAATTAATTCCTTCAGTGTTTGCTCATGTCCCCTCTTCTGTTTTACCCCACCTAATGCAGTTTTTTTCATAGAGTGTTCTAGATGAACAGTAACAGCAGAGACCAAAAAGACCACTTGCCTGCAGCATTCAGTGCCCAGCTTTCTCAGGTGAATGAGCAAAGAGAGCCTTGTATCTTTATTCAAGGCTAACGGTGCATGGCCTCACTGCTCAACAGCCTCGTTAAGTTTCCTTTGAAACTGATTATCTTTGCATCCCTGGCACAGCTCTGTAATAAGCAGACAACGTGTGGAATTGCTCCTGCCCCATAGGTGCATTTCTGAACAAAAAGCTAAATTGGAACTAGCAAAAATAGGCACCCCGCCTGCTCACATGAAATCACACTACCTGTAACCCAGTTTGCAAGCAGCACTGACATATGGAGACTTAACCCTGCCTGATCTTCTCCTGCCTATATCCAGCAGCAGAGGGAGGGGGAAGTGTAGTGTCGAAGAGAAAACAGTTCAAAAGATTAGTTTTAAAATCTTGTTAACTTGCACCCTTCTTCCTTGTGAGTGTTGAAGAGCATGAGAAAAACTGAATCTTCTTTGCAGATACACGAGACCCTTTCTGAAGCACACAGAAGGTGCTGCCCAAAGCTGGCCCATCACTCCTGAGTAACACACGAGCACTGTTCACCCTCAGACAGGCAAATCTGGCCACACAGGAACACCTCTATCAGTCTCCAACTGCAATACAAAAATAAAAGCAGCCTATCCTCAGCACACTGCAGACACACAGAGCTGATGCACTGCATCCAGAAAGGAAAGAGTGGACAGAAAGAACATAAACAAAGGGGACTGAGGGAAGCAGAGAAGTGGCCCCTCTTGCTGGTGGCAGCTCAGTGAGGAACTCCTTGGCTAAGCAGACACTAAGTGCACACAGGGTCAAAGGGAAAAGAGAGAAATTCCTGGAAGAGATGACCTGGTTTTGTGCCTGTTCTCTTGGTTACATGAACACGATGCTGAGTAAGGGGATCTTTGCTCAGACCACAGGGATCTCAGAATACACAGGAACAGGCTGCCAGTACCAGCCATTCCAGTCTCACAGGAACTGCCCATTTCTAGCAATACCTAAGGCAGTTTGATCCAACATTTTTGGATACTTTGGTGGTTGAAACAATCCAAACTGCAAAAACATACATTGTTACTTTATGCAACAGATTTTTTCATTCGCACACTTTTCCAGACCATGTATCAACTGTGCTGTTTGTAAATGCAAATCTGTTTTTGTCTTTGTAAGCAGAATGCATTTTAATTTAAAGGCCAGAAAGGTGTTATGCAGCACCCCAACCTCTCAAACAAGCCTTCAGTGCTTCTGTTAAGCAGATCTAGTATGTCCCAGTCCTGAGTACTAAGTACAAGCATTATCCAACAGGAAACTGAACATCACACCTCTTTTATGACTATTTAAATGTTTAAATGCAGACCACTGCAACACATTAATCCCTTACACAGAGCTATAGCACAGCTTTAACAGCAGCACTGCTGTCCCTAGCACACATCCACTGACGCAATCTCTGAGCACAGCCAGAGCTTGCCTAACATCTTCAGCATGATTTTATTTCTATCATCTCCTGCGACAAACACCTTTTCCCATTAGTCTTTCAATGCTGACAGTTTTAAATATAGGTAGTATTCTTCAGTTACAATTTAAAATGCTAAATTTCAAGGAGAAAATAAACCTGCACCAGCGTGCTTTCAAACTATCTCAATGAGAGAAGCACAACAGATAAAAATCAATGTATTGTTACTTTGTAGACAGCCTTCACTAATCAGGACCAGCTCAGATGTATCAGTTAAAATGTAACGTCACCCCAGCTTCTGCTTACATTACAAAATCACAACTCAGGCAGGAAGAGCAGACCTGTAGTATATTTAACTCAAGCATTACCATTCACATGGCAAACAAAAAAAATCCCTCCCACCCACCCCTCCCAAGCCCTGTGCAGGTACATATGCAAAAAAATTCTGACAAACCACAGAAACATCTGGTTGGAAAAGACCAAAGATTAGGGAGTCCAACCATTAACTTAGCACTGCCAAGGCCACCACTGAACCATGTGCCACATCGATGTGTATTGTCAATACCTCCAGGGTGGTGATTCTGACACTTCTCCAGGTGGCCTGTTCCATGGTTTGACAACCCTTTTGGTGAAGAAATCTGTCCTAATACCCAATCTGAAACTCCTCTGGCGCAATTTGAGGCTGTTTCTTCTTGTCCTATCACTTGTTACTTGGCAGAAGAGACCAATCCCCACCTGGCTATACCCTCCTTCCAGGAAGTTGTAGAGAGTGATAAATGTCTCCCCTCAGCCTCCTTTGGTCCAGGCTGAGCCCCCCCCAGCTCCCTCAGCTGCTCCTCAGACTTGTGCTCCAGACCCTTCTACAGCTCCACTGCCCTTTTCTGGAGTCTCTCCAGCCCCTCAGTGTCTTTCCTGTAGTGAGAGGCCCAGAACTGGACACAGCACTTGAGGTGGGGCCTCACCACTGCCAAGTACCCTCACCAAGTGCCCTGGTCCTGCTGGCCACACTGGCTGATACAGACCAGGATGCCACTGGCCTTCTTGGCTACCTGGACACACTTAGATGGTTTTTTTCTAAGGGAGCACTAATGCAGCATTACTAAATCTTCAGTGAATTAATGAATATAATTGCATCACACAAAAAAGAATCATGGTTTAGGACAAACTGTTAGACTTTCTAGCACATATCTGGTAAAGTATTACACATTTTGTTTGTGCAGTCAATAACTCTCAATATGAAAAAACATTTTATTGCAAACTTCTAAAAGGAAAAATGATCCCAACTACAGCAGGAATCTGGCACATAATGTGCTCAGAATTTTTTAGAAAATAATTACAATCCAAGAAAAAATGCCTACGTAAATCAGTACAAGTATCATAAAGTATAAAAGCTACAAGACAAGAAAATTATAGTTCCTTCAATACAAAATATGCTTCAAGAGCTATATCCTGTTCTCACACATTTCATGATGTAACTTTTGTTCGAGAAATTATTTCATTCACAAAACTGTTGTTCTTTGCCAGCACATCATTTCTCAGCTGTTTCAACTTGTCTTTGATGTCTTCTTCTGACATTTTTTTCAGGGGCAATGCTTTCACTTGACAAAGAAAATCCTGAATTATCTTTTCACCTTCCTGAAATGGAGAGAAGAGAAGGAAAAGAAAACAGAAAAGATGTTTAGATTGCAAGCAGGAATTTTCCAAATTCCTTATAGATACAGAGTATTGTTCATCAACAGAAACTCAGTGCAGGCAAAAATCATGGTTATTTTTGTCCTTGCTATCAAGTTCTGAACACCAGAACAAACCACTTATGCTGGTACCACAAGTTCTTTTTCAATGCATGAGCAAAGAGCACCAGTTGACCAGCATAAATACAGTATTTAACATTGTGATCTCCTGTAAGTGTTCCACATTTAATTCCAGTGTGCAGCCACATGAGGTGAGGACTGCCAGCAGTAACAGCACCAGAATGGTCCCATTACCCAAACCAGTTACTTTTGGAAGGGGCTGTCAATCAAAAGCAAGGCTTCAATATGCCAAAGGAAAGGACAAATTGTAACCAAGCAACTGCAGAGTGGCCGTCACCAAGGAGAACAGATGATAATTAAGCTTTATGCATATGCTTTTACACAAACAGGCAAAGTGGAACTTCTAAACAATCTGACTTGAATAGCGAGAACAAACATTGCAATGAATGGTATTCAGAATCCCTGTATTGGAAACAATTGGTCCAGAATGCAGAAGTTTGTCTAGTCCTCTGCACTGTAGAATTCTACTGAGAAGTTTACTTAGTTTTCCTCTTATCATTTAAGACTGATGCAGTAGTTTTCAGTGCAGAAGTTTCCAAAAAGTAATAGCACTCTTCCCTCTACACAAGATGATAACCAAGGCAGACAAACTCTCTGGGTGAGACATCCAAAGCTCTGCCACTCTATTGCCTAGAGGGTTTATGGAATATTATGTATTACCGAAACACCCAGGAATAAAACATGATGCTGTATTTGTCACAAGTGTTTGCCATGTCAATTTAATTTACACCAACTTAGGACCATGCAGCCAGGTCCAAGTAATGTGAAAATTCCTCCACCATGATACCTGACACAGGAAAGGTAATAGTGGAGCAACTGAGGTGGCTGGAGGGAAAGCCTTCTGGTAGTAAAAAGCAGAACAAACCAGAGATTGTTCATCTAAAGCATCAGATCCACTCACTGAGCCAGGAACAACAAATGCAGCTGACCTCTGAAACTGAAAATAAAGTAACAGGTAACAGCCTCTCTCTAGAGAAAAGGCTTTTTAAATGTAGGAAGTGTTTTGGATATGGACTAACACTTCTAGGCTTCCATACACTGGAGTAGTACTGAGGTTGCCAGAAGGAGATAAATGTGGTACAAGGCTGTGGAGTTTCAGGCTGACTGCTGGGATACAGAATTAAGCTCTGGAACCAGGTTTGTGTGCACGCAGCAAGGAGGACCCAGCCATTGACAAAAACCAACGCAAGCCACAAAGCAGCAGCAGGTGGATTTCCCAGGAGGCTGGCACAGATGCCACAGTCAGGACTCTTAATCCAGCAACAAGACACAGGATATTCTGTAAAAGCTTCCTGCAGCCTTTGTTTCCCTTTACACGATCAGCTAATGAAGCTTCTTTAAAGACACTTGCTTTGTGACACCTGTAAATCAGACATTCCAGGTGCTGATTGCCATGGTCTTTGATATGATCAACTTCTGAGATGTGACAGTTCTGATGGGATGTGGAAGGGCACAAAGGAGAAGGATGGGTATTCCTTCAGCTTTTCTCTGGTGTGAACAGATCTGATCACACTGGGCTCTAAGAACTCAGCACCAATGAACACTCAAATAAGGGGGAGCAAATCCAGGTGTGACCCAACTGCAGAGCCAAGAATATTCTACACAGTGGTCACAAAAGCTGTATCTTTAATCTACATTTTTAGATAACTAAGTTAACTTGAAATTAATCTAAATCAAACCCACCACCCCTGAACATCTCTTCAACTCCTAATGAACATCGTAGCCAAGGCATTTTGTTACAGAAATAGACATTATTTTTATCACAGGTAATTATCCTCGAACTCTGGCGGAATCTGAATCCTTAAACAACTTTGCTTAAGCTATTCAAATTTTAAAAAATATTTCTGATAGCAAACCTCTCTTTCTCTGTATAATTTCTTGGCTGGTGGTTCTCCTTCAGATTCCTTGGACTTGCCAATGTTTTGAAACTCCTCCAGCTCCAATGCTTTCTCTCTTGCACTTTCTATCACATGTTTTGGGAAAGCTGCCAGCTCTGCTACATGTATTCCAAAACTCTGGTCACAAACACCTGGATGCAGAGAAAAAAACCCAACAGTTAAGAATTCTCACAGAGATTATATGGACATGCTTGTAGTAGTTCTGTTCTGAAGAATTAAGTGCATGACATTATTTGGTTCTCCTCAACACTTTCTGATTTACATTTTCTACTAAAAACAGTATCACAGAATAAAGAATATGCTCTTATTTAATTAAGCTCTATTACAGCAGTAATTGCAGAGCTCCAAAGCACTTCAAGAAGAAATGGAAAACTCTTCAGGCAGAGAGAATTTTCCTCTAGTACTTGAATGAAATTGAACAATGATTTTTATTAAAGTATTTTGGCACAGTCTGTAGAATATAATAATTTGCATGTTTTTAATAGGTATCTCTGACATTTACTCTATACCTATACAAATACATATATGTGTGTGTATAGATAAATATTAAACATGTATTCTCAATCATCCCTCTCCTCCTTTGCATCAGTACCACATAATTCCTCAGTCTCCAGGAGTCATCTTTAATTATATCAAAATCTTTCAACTGTAACTTCACACTTACTGACTTCAATTAATACACTGTTTATAACGTGTTTGAGAAAAGTCCTCATAATTGCTCAGAATACATAAATTATACACAGTTACATAAAACAATTTTCATTTCAGTATCAAAAGCCCTCTGATAAAATCTATCAATTCTTATTTGTTTACATTATCATAATTCCATTTGTCCTCCCACAGATATTACTACATCCTTTTAATTCTGTTCTTCAGCAAGGAGTTAAGAATAAACTAATTACACTTGCAAAATGACAGCTGTTTTTTTTTAACTAATCATCTATTAAATCCTGGGTAACCAAAGAATAGGTGAAGGAAAACTTAGCATTTAGACTTTTTCTGTTTTATTAACCCTGTAATCTCTCAGGTTTCTTAAAGGAAATTAACACGTTTAAGCAGAAATTAGTCTTCTTGATTTTGTATTGAAGACACACCTCCCCAGACCCAGAGCTAACTCAGTTCTCAGCTCAGAGAATCCTGAGCAGAGGCCCAGAGAACAGCACTTCATGTGTCTCCTCTTCCGGTGATTTTGTCACTCTTGAAGCATGAAGACATGGTTGAAAACACTGTATTAAAAGTCCCTTGGTTTTTCAGGTTTAGTTCAGGCTTTTCAGGTTTAGTTATACATTTCAAATGACATGAAACCTATTATTTGTTTCAAAACACAGCTGTATCCGAGCTGCCTACACACACATCCTTGATGGAGCCATGTAACAATTCCAAAAGGGAAAGAGCACAACACTAAATGCAAAAACTTAGGTGAAAGATGGATATCTGATGGAGACCAGGTATTTAAAGATGAAGATTTCATAGTGCTATATCTCCTCTGAGAGACATTTAAGCAGATAGCTAAAAAATATTGTGTCTCCATGCTCAATACTACTTCCAAGAAAATAGATGGAATGAAAAGACATTGTATGTACAAAGAAAGATGTGTATGACTAAAAATGACAAAACTGATTGAAGAAAAACATGAAACTGGGCTTCTACAGTTTCTACCATGACCAGAATGGCTGAATTAATGTAGGTTTTAAAAACAAAAGGAGTGGGCTGAAGAAAGAGAATTCATCCAACTGTCTGGGGAATATTAGGGGGTTCTATTGTATGAGCTGCTGTTCCAAAGGATGTAGAAGGTAGCAGGGTTGATATAGTGTATACTGATTCCCTCCTCAACCAACATGCTCAAAATAAGGCACCTAAAGATGGCTTGTTTGCAGATTCTGTACATCATCATCTCTTGCTGCACCAAAACCACTTGGTTTCCATGTGCACTTGCAGCAGTTTATGACTATTTTTCTTCAGTTCCAATGCCACACTAAATCACCTTTTAAGCACCAATTTGAGCAATGCATTCAGAGGGCTATGAACCTTCACTTTGTGGAAGGAGCTCAACATGTGCTAGAGAAGACAGGAAACAGCAAACTAGATAAGAACCACAGACACCTCCTCTCCACTGGGACCAGCTGGGAACCAGGGCCACAGCAATCTGGAGTAACATTCAAGCAAAAACTGGACATTCCCCTAGGAAAATGCACACACAGAACCCATTTTTAAGGAATAAAGATCCCGAAAGACAAGGAGACAGAGTTTAGAGGTATAGGGCTGTGGCAGACAGAGCTAATCCACCCAGCTTTGAGTAGACTCTCAGCAAAACCAGAGCACAGCAGTACTTCTGCTCCTGCTGTGATTCCCCTTGCTCAGAGCAGCCTCCCAAGCTTTACAGAATAGTATCCAAAACCTAACTGCAAGACTATAGCCAGGGGGAAACACAAAATTGGAAGTGGTCATACAGGTAATCTAAGGGCAAGAAATTAAGTCATTTCGTGGATTTAAAACTGGAAGAAATGAGTAAGAAATAGCCAATTAGTAATGTCATAGGAGTAAAACCAGCAAGGTATCAGATCCAGGATAGCCAGAGTGTTCTGCAGTAACCCTGCTCTACCCATTCAAGTGTTATCTAACTCATTCCTTCGTTGTGGAACTCAGAAGAGAAAAATTAAGAGGTACAGAATAAGAAGGAGCAGTCTGCCCACATTTTAAACCAAAATCTCAGCCCAGAGGTTGCCAATCGGACTGAAATGCTCTAATGAGAACAATCCAAAATCACTGTAGAGCTCACAAGTAAATCAGAATGCCATAAATGGGCACACCTTGCAACCCACACTTACAGCTCTGCTTTATTTAGCAATAAATACAGGCTGCAGAAGAAGGAAGAAAAAAACAAATGATGCGGGATACAGAGAAGCAGGAGGAATAGATTAAATTTATGCCTAATTAAAAATTGTTTAATTTAATACCAAAAGGAATAACTAGATCCACTAAAAGACTTTAATTAAATACATCTAACTGATCTTATACTAACAAAACACACTAGTTGTTGTTTCACTATGATGCCATTTGCTAAAAATTACCCATATGATTTTTCCTACATCAAACAACTGTAAAAATTGGGCAATGCAAGACTAAGTCTTATTACAATGAAACAGACATTATTAAAAACTGTCAGCACATAAAAGGTGCACTCATTTCTTTTGAAAGAACAGTTTAAGAAATGTCTCTTTCATCAGCAGGTTAAAATGGTTGGTTTAGGAAAACACAAAATAACCTTCTGGAACCCTTCTCTCTGTCTTTATAAAAGAAAAAGAGAGCAACTCAAAACCACCACCTTGAGTGGCAGAAATAGCCTAGAAAGCTTAAGAAATAATCATCAATGTCATCACCTACTGTGTTCACACATGGACAGAGCTCCTGTCACACACACTGTCTACAGACAGAGAAGAATATACGTATATATATATAAAATAAACACCAAGCATGGAGTATGACAAATTTTGGGAGGGATTTTTTTCCTCTAAGATCTTTCTCTCTCAGGGCAAAATGAAGTTGAGCCATGGTCTTACCTTCCTTGACACGATAAAGCATTGTCAGTGTGTCATCACTGGTCAGAGCAGTGACATGGAGGTTATTCACTGTTGGCACCTGGTCAGCAAGTGCTGTGAGCTCATGAAAGTGTGTGGCAAACATGGCAAACCCACAGATTTTGCTGGCAATGTATTCTGAGATGGCCCACGCTAAGCCAAAGCCATCGTAGGTGGAAGTTCCTCTTCCCAGCTCATCAATGATTATCAAGGAGTTTTCAGTTGCTGTCCTAAAAGCACAAGAGCATTTGTTACCTTTTGATAGCAGCATGAACTCTGGATGCTGGAATATCACAAGTTATGCTGTGGATGCAGAGCATGGAAGAGGCAAAAGACCCTTCTTATTTACAAATATAGTGCAGACACAGCATCACACAAGATCATTGTAAATTAGGCTCTTTGTCCCATTTAGACTTTTGCGTCTTGGTAGCCACACTGTATTGACCACTGGAATAAACAGACGGCTACTTCAAGAACTTATGTACCAGCTAAAAAGAACTTGAGATTCTCCACTAAGATTCCCCACAAAAGAAAAATCTTAAATGTATCTCTCTTAGAACGCCTCCTTCCCCACCAAGCCCAACCAACACAATCAAACAAAAGCACAAGACTTGCCTAAGGATTGAAGCAGTTTCCAGCATTTCAGCCATGAAAGTAGACACTCCCTTCAGCTGGCTGTCTCCTGCTCCCACCCGAGCCAGGATACAATCCACAATGGTTATTTCTGCGGACTCACACGGCACAAAACACCCAATTTGGGCCATAAGAACAATCACCCCTGTCTGCCGGATGTACGTTGATTTTCCCCCCATGTTAGGGCCTAAAGACGAAATTTTCCAAAAATTGATTTAAAAAGCATCATCTTTTTACAATTCAACAGCTCTTTTAAAGAACAGGCTCTAAATTAAAACAAAGAGGGCTTGAACTTATTACTCTCTTGCCAGAAAAGAGCAGCAAACTTGTCCAACAGGTGCAACAAGTGACTCCAGGGCAAACAAAGCTTGCTTGTTTGTCTTACTGAATGCTCCTTTTTCAAAATGAAGGTGATCACAGAACATTAGGGGCCTTCATAAGTTTTGGAACTTTTCAAAAGCATAAGCAGTCATCTAAAAAGTGTTCATACCTAAAAGTAATAAGCTTTAAATTAAAAATAATCAGTATTTATTTCTGCTTAAGAATTGTAGTAATTTGTTTTCACCTCAAACAACTATTAAAATTTCTCTGTAAAAACAAAACAGCTTAGTCACAGACTGGGTACAAGCTAATGGGTGACTCAGGATCAGCAAACCCAGATATTAAGTAGTTAATTGTAACTGAAATACAAATGAAATAAAAAGTATTATCCAGAAAACTGATCATTAAAACCAATTTTAGCTTTTGCTAACCAGAAAAAGAAGCGTGTTACCATGCATTTATTCAGATTTTCGGTTTTTCTTTTTGATTACGTTAGAAGTGCTCATTAATCATTCTCTAATTTCAGATCTTTGCTACTCAGAACGTATGTTAAGGACATCTGGATGGAAATTAAGATTCAATTAAATCTATAAACACTAAAAATGTTTTTGCGTGTAGTAAAATTATCTTAATTACACCAGAGAAAAGGGTAAAAAATGGTACAGTCATTGAATCATGTTTTGCATTTAAAATCAACTTTAATGCTTCACAAAGAAAACACTAACAAAGAGGCTGCTTAAAATCTTGCCTACAAAAATGTGGCTACAGTACAGTTGATGCCCAGTGGAATTTTCCAAATCCCTTTAGCAGGGTCAGACTTTCCAGCTCCTGAGGTTGCCTGGCTTGTGGAGTTACACTCACTAGGGCCTTACTTTAAGGAAGGATTAATTTCTTATTTTCTATTGTCCCAGCAGCCTTTCTTTTCTTCACAAATCACTCTTTATAAATTAGTGATCACCTTCTCTAAACAGTGCGCTACAACTAAAATCACAATAACCAATTCCATTACTATTAGTTTGGATGATGAGAAATATGCCTGTATGTACAGAAACATGTACAACATCCACAGTCAAAGGTAACGTTTCACATGAACATTGTGGACACTTTTAAAAAAAATATATATAATCAATAATAGGAATAAATAATAGCTTACAAATACCCTCCCTTCTTTTCCAGAGTTAAATCTTATTCCCCATGCAGAAAGGTGAGTAACTCAGTAGCTGCTTGCCCTTGATGACAGAAATTGCTTTGACAGAATTTTATCAGGTTGCTGATTTGCTTTGCCTGTTGCTGGTTTGTTTTTTCTTTTCAAAAAAACATCATTATTGGAAGTACTCGAGACATTTATAAAGTAAATAACAAATGAAAAAGAGAACAGAAATATTTACCAGTAATAATGTGGAACATCTGCTTGCCCTTCTCAAATGTAATGTCATTGGGGATGAAGGCCACCTCATCCTGCACTTCAATGCAGGGATGCCTGGCCCCTTTCAGCACAATCCTGCCCTGTCCCTTCTCCAGAATGACGGGCCGGACAAAGGGCACCGGGGCCCCGTTTGACACGTGGGCAAAGCTGACAATGGCATCCAGCTGAGCTATCACATCATTCATCGTCTGGATGGGCTCTGCATAACCTGGTTTGCATTGAGGAGACACAAATTCCATGCCATTAGCTATTCTTCTGCTCTACACTGAGTCCATCACGTTAATTCATCTGCAGTAACAATTTTCTTCAAGATGAAAGGCACCTCCTGGGAGAGCCTAGGATGCAATACTAAAGTTTCCATGCCTCGAGTACCAAGGAGACTTCTTCAGACCAAGAAAAGGAGGTGAGGCCACGTTGATTATTTTCCCTTAGCTAGAAATCCAGTAAGTTTCCCTCCTGAATAATACACTGCATTCTGATGCTCATGCAAGCAAAGACACCAGAGACACAGCACAGACAGTTCAGACACAGCAGCCATCTGTGTTTGTGTGAATGATGGCAGGGAGAGGTCTGTCAGATATAGTGCCTGTGACACAAGGCTAGATGGCCCAGCATCACCAGTATCAGCTTTTTAAGTTTTGGTGTTTGGTTTTCTTCAGTGAAAGGGATGAGGGACTGGAGTCTACAGCCCAAATTCCCCAGTCTCTCTTCTGCTTTTGGTGAAGGATTGTAAAGAATGCCCTGTAAGCAGGCAATCTTGGAGCAAAATATATGGAAATAACTTAGGAAACCAAGAATTTTTATTGCCATATAAACAATGACTAACTTGATCTTATATTGCATACCAACGCTCTTAGACCTCAGGTCCTACTCCTTCAGTTCTCTGTTGTCCTTTACCTCTTTTACTGTTTGGGTGAAGATGCCCAGAGTCAGGGAAGTAGGTGGAGGACAGATGTGGCCTCTATGGCCTTATTTTTGTTCCTATTACAGGACTAGCATTTGCACACATCTCACCACTGCACATCTGCATCAATGCCAGGAAAGGGTCTGGCGACAGAAGACAATTCATATTTCAAATTTTCAACAGCTGTCTGAAAGCCACACCTCACTTTTCACATGATTTCTTTGGGCAATATTACAGTTTGTCTCTGCAGAAGACCCTCAAAGAAACAGCAAGTCCTCCCAGCACTCCAGACTGTGACACACATCAACAGTGGCATATTCACCTGAAGCAATGTTAATGATTTCCTTAACAATTGCATCCTGAGCCTCTTCATACTCTTCCCTGTTCTTTATATATTCATCATTGATGGTGCTCAGTTTGCTGTGAACAAAACAAGAGTATTTAGAAGCTGTGATGTTCTGCCTTCACCTACAATGCCAAACTTTTGGCCTCCTCATCTGAGTCAATACTAAGTGTCCCCACCTGTTTTAACAGCAAGGTTCAGCACAAAGACCACAAAGCAACTGACCTACAATTCATCCACACCAAGACACCCATGGGTTTAAGATCACTCATAAGGGCCAAACCAGAAATTTTAGCATCAGCACATGACTCTTAAAAACATCTATGTTTGTTATAGAGATGCTGTGTGATTAACGACTGACTCCTAAAACTGAATTTCTGGTGATTTTGCCACATTTTGCTGCTAAGCAACTGTGTAATTAGCCCAGAGTCCTACAACAGGCTTATCAGATCTGAAGGCATTGACTTCTTTCATTTAGTAAAAACCCGAGTTAATTACGGTCACTATGAGCAGGTTCTGATCTTCAAACTAAGGGAAGCTGAAATAAAGACAAGAGTTTAAACAAGTTTTTA
Source organism: Trochalopteron elliotii (assembly GCA_024734555.1). NCBI lineage: Eukaryota > Metazoa > Chordata > Aves > Passeriformes > Leiothrichidae > Trochalopteron > Trochalopteron elliotii. Next base: position 3,609,586 of record JANPWX010000271.1, on the reverse strand, counting down.
TTCTTCTCAAGATTGTCTCCTAAACAAAGAACAAGAGTCTGCAAGACTGAATAAGAAACACACCCAAGTAGGGTGCCCACACTATAGGCAGAAGTCAGTCTTGTGCTTCTAGTACCACCTACAGAAGCAACTATAACTTAACTAAGCACAGATAAGTCTTTTTTATTAGTGATGCATGGGCTGCTTCACTAAGTGAAAGTAACAGATGACACAGTACAGGTTCTAAGTACATCTTCTCAGTTACAGAAAAGCCTAACTTCATCATACATTTAGATTCACAACATATTTAGAACCAGAAAGAGCTGTTTCACATTTCAGGGATGTTTTTAAAAAATATCCTCTAAGTAAATGTTAAAACAAAATGCAATTAAGGTTTATACTTTGTTCATTTAAGTAAATTTTTGCAAAATACACCAACATAGTGGCTGGTGTGAACCAATACGTTTGCCCTCTTTTTCAAAGATAAGGTTTGGTAACTGTGGAAGTGAGTGATTAACAGAAACCAGTCACTGCACCATCACATCCAGTGGACAAGCTGAACACAAGCCAGCAGTGTGCCCCTGAGGCAGAGGAGGCCAAGCCCATGCTGGCTGCCCTATCTAGAGTGGACCCAGCATGTTGAAGGAAGTCATTCTTCCCCTCTATCCAGCACTCCTGAGACAACATCTGTGGTTTTGTGTTCTGTCTTCCCAACACTGAACCTGGAGCAGATGGTCACCACAAAGGTACAGAGCTGGAGCATGCAGCACACAAGGACAAGGCTGAGAGATGCCTGCCCAGGCTGAGAGAATCTGAGGTCAGCCTGGAGGGAAGAGGCAACAGACTCTCTTTGGAGGTGCAGAGCAAAAGAATGAGATCCTAAGATCCCAAGTGTCTGTGATCAGAAAGATCACAGAAAGATCATTAGATCTGACTAGTGAAGTTTTCATAACTAGCAATTCAGCACTGGAACTTGTGCCCCACGAGGCTGTGAAGGATACTCAGTGGATGGGCACTTGGGCAAAGCCTTGGGCTACTCCATCTAAGCCTGAGACAGGAGCTAATTTCCAAGGTGCATCTGCTTTGAGTGAGGGATAAGAAATATCCTTCAACCTAAGTTATGACCCAATTCTGCACATGCAACTTTCTGCTTTGTTTGCTCTGTGTAAAAACTCTGAAGAACAGACAAACATCTGATGACTGGTGCAGCCCTTGCTCCTGCTAAAATGCTCTAAAAGAGGCAAAATTCAACCAAAAAAAAATAGACTTTTCAGCTGATCTGTGTCAGAACTGATATCCAGACAACGACACACTGAAACAGCCTCAATGCACTTAGCCTGAAGACTTAAATTTTTTAACAGCTCAAACAAAAGAGCCACAGAATTGAAGTTCAATATACAGGACAAACAGAAATTAGAGAGGATTTGAAACAAAGGGAAAAAAAAGGTAATCACCAACAAAATTTTGCATGTCACATTTGGTGATAAACATAAATAGCTCTTTCCCTACTGCAGCTTCTGTCTGTATAAACATTCACAGTAAAAGCAATTATGATACTTGCTGCAGCTAAAACAGAGAAATTAGCCCAAGTCAAAGGACCAAAAATAGTTGGTCCAAAAACAGTTGGCAATGTAAATGGGGAATGCAGCTTTTAACATAAACTCTATGCCAGTCCCGCTCAATATTTCAATCTGCGAGCCAATTAAAAAGGTGAGATTTTTCCCATCCCATTGATCAACTCCCTTTCAAGACATAGGGATTCCAGTTTATCAGCATAATTATAAAGGAACAATTCTATTACCTTCAGAACAGGCTTAAAAAACTACCAATTATCATCTCATACCTGTTAGTAAATTTCACACCATTCTTCTGCGTGTCAATGATTGTATATTTTGAATTGTTACGGAGAGCTTTCTCCTCCTTACAAGTTATCCTAAAGTGATGTCCAAACTGTGAATTTGTCTCCAGTTTGATACTTTTGCCAGCTTCCAAACCTTTCGGATAAAAAGAAAGAAAAAGAAACCAGCCGTATTATCACAAATCCTGCAGCCAGTGCTATTCCTGCTCACCAATTTAACCTCACTTACATGACCTAATTCAGCAGACTTGCTGTACAGGTATGTACAGTAGACTTGGTTCTGTACAGGTATGAGAAATACCCAGACCGAACACAAATGTATGGATTCATTCTCTTCTCTTACTTTAGAATGCTCTCAAGCTGCATTTTCAAATCAGGATCATAATTGCTGTATTGCTATGAATTCTCCAGGAAGGTGAAAAATGTAAGGACACTCTGCATTGCTGCTGTTAGCAGAGCACTTGAAAGGCTGTGATCCTTCTACTAACACACAGTTCTGTCACGAGATTTCTCATTCTATCCCTACACAATCTTGGCTTTCTTTCTTCTCAACCAGGCATCATCTTTACACTAAAAAAAAAAATCAAGACAAAAAAAATGCAAGCTCTTAAAGGCGCAACCCAAAATATAGTGCTGCCAATTTTTCCTTGCCATATTTGCATTAAAAGTTGGTGGCTTTCTCTTTTCCTTAAAGTTGCTCTTTCAGTGCCCAACTCATCAGCTGCACATGGAATTTTCTCCATAGGATAATCAGCTCTTTAAATGTCTCATTTGCTTAAGAATTACATTTTGCAAGGAACATCAAAAGAAAACTGAATGGACACTCAGGATAATGCACAGAGAGGAAAAAAAAAGTCTTAGTACAGGTCCTCAAAGAATGTAAAATAGAATTAGACTTAGCCAAGAGTTTGATGAGTTACAGTTCTACAAAATGGATTCTGCAACATATATGATAATTTCTGAAGTATTTTGGAACGTCGTCTAAAAAAAAAAAAGGCCAAGTTATAAACCAAAAATCCCTCTATTTTCAACAGCTTGTACTGCAACAACCAAACTCACCCCAACTCAATAATATAATAATGCAAACATCTTTTAACCCTTTAACTCCTTTATACCAGTTTTCATCACTCGACTGCAAAACATTTTACAAAGGAGACACAAATCAAAGGCAGTTCCAAACCCTACCTAGTTCTTTGGCTGCAGTCTTTAGTAAGGACTGCATTTTTTCTTCCAGTTCATTCATCTTCTCTCTTAATTCTGTTAAATTAGGATCGAAGGAAGCCTTGACAAGAAATTCATGATTCTCCACCTAGAGAAAAATAACAAGAAAAAATTTATATGGACATAGGCAATAAAAAAAAAATCATCTCCCTGATCATACACAGTGAAATTAATTTACTTAATAATTCACTCATTTTTTTACATATATATAATGTTGTCGCACAATGTTATTTGTGATAGTTGGTGTCTGGTTCAACTGCAAAACAAATACATCTCAAATACCTGTTTTCTCACATAATATACTTCATAGAAGCAAAATATACCAATTTAACAGACTCCTTGCTGCTGAAATGGAGCTGTCTGCACATTTACTTGCAAACAAACAACAGAGCAGTAGGCAGGGCAAAAAGTGAAGTCAGAGGGAATGAAACTGTCATGTACATAATCTGCCTGCTACTGTGGACTTAGGCAGCTAATCAAGACAGTGTAAAAGCATGGAGTGTATCAAAACAAGAAGCCTTTGGAAACTGAAGTCTCTGAAACAGTAATTTCTGCCCCAAAAGAGACTCCAGAGGTTTAGGAAGGAACCTACATAGTATCAGCAAAAATCCTACCACTTTCAACCCAGCTCTTGAGCTGAAAAGCAGATACAGTTCATGCTAAGCTTAGTATTCTCAAAGGCAAGGATGAAGCATGTTGTATTTCATCTTTTTTCTCTCTCTTCCCTGTGCTTCCACTGCCAGGTGGCTGTGTACCAAAAGCACCACCAAACTTTGAAGTTGCCCTGACTTGAGGAGGAGGTTGAAGTAGATGGTTTTTCAAAGGCCCCTTACGATTCTGTGATAAATAGGAATGGAAGTGACAATTTCTCAACTTTTATTACAGCTAGGTAAATGAATAACCATATCCCACGCTTTTTGAACTTAGATGTTTCTTTTTATATTAGAATGGATTATTGACATAATTTAGTTGCTATGACAACCTATCCTTCAATTGCACTCAGAATAGAACTGCGTGTTTTATTTGAACTCCCTCAAAATCCAAGAGGAATTTCAAGTCAAAGTTCAAATTCTGATATTCACAGGGACAACAACCACCAGTGCTGGCTTATCTGTAGACATTTTCCAGTACCTTGCAGGGGGGAGAAAAACCAAATCATACATGCCAGATTCTATGGGATTTGACTAAAAATAACTGACTTGTTATTCTGTTTAGAAGGACAACAAAACATTTTTAAAGTAGAACCTGAAAAGAAATTTGAAGAGCTGGACTATGAAGGGTGAAGGCTTAACCAGCTGTTAGTTTTAAAGAAAACAGAGTCCCAGGGCACACAAACAGCATCAACAGATGGTCTGTAACTGGTATAAAGCTATAAATTTCTTCATTACCATACATCACAAATTACAGCAACGTGTCAATCAAACAAGTCTTTCCATAAACAGTAAAATGCAGTTGATGGATGCACAACACAATACAAAGAAAGAAAACACAGTGCTCCTGCCTTTGGAGAAAAGTATGCATGTTCAATATTTTAAAGCCACTGCAGTTTTCACAAGTCCAACAAACGGCCCTTACTACCATGTCTGGCACATGTTTAGGTAGTTCTCTTATTTCTACAGTCAGCTGACACCTTCACTCAGGATAGTCCTAATCCCTGGTTAATAAAAAAAAGGAAAATCCTAAACGACTCCCCAGGTAATAAGCATACCCTGGTTATGTTCCAGATTTGAGACATATCACTGTACCTTTAGAAACACAAAGAAGTAGAGAAATGACAAAATTACTTCTCCACTTTTAATAGTGATGAGATCTTTAAAAAATAGTTTCAGATCCACACCATCAATGCACCCAAAGCACTTTTTCACTGGCCAGATAATTTCAGATAGTGAGTGAATATCCTGTTGAGTACCCTGATATACTAATAACATTCTTTGTGTATTTCACAGCCAATTATCACTAGCTACTTAATATAGATCAATTAAATTTAGTGCATATGCAGTAGATGGCAAAGCTCAATAAGAAACTTTAATTGCTGAGTAAACCCCACCCACACATTTCATACCTTTTCCATGTCCAATGTTGTTTCTATCATCTCCAGAAACTTTGAGAAGTCAGAGCAGATATCAGTAAGAGGTGTTATAAATATAGCCAACAACAACATCTGGTGAGTTCCTGTTAGGAACAAACAAGAAAAATTATAATACACAAACCCCCACAAATTTACCAGAATTCACTTACCCAAGATAACAACTGGGTAAACAACACAACTGCTTAGCTGGTTCATTTTTACAAAGATGAGCTATGACTATTTCACTAAAACACATGTTCCTTCTTCTAAAATTGGCATTATCCCATCTACATTCTGATACATCTTGTACCTATTCTGTCATCTTTGTTCATAACTGGGGGTATTAATTCCCTTCTACTGTAAGTAAAACTACAAACAATAGTACAAAAGGAAACCTGCTGTCTGTGTCTTACACATAAAAAGTTGACATGCCTTCTGCAAAAAAGTTAGGTCTTATCATGCACACTCTCAGTTTTTATTTCTTCTTAATAAAATATTACATAATATCGGGAATATTTGGTAATTACAATATGGACATAGCAACTGAAGTGTATGTTACCTGTTTTTGTTTTCCACAAAAAAAGACCACATATTATAACCAGATCTTTACAGTCACTTCTTTCCACTAGATAGGAAGCCAGCAAAATTAACAGAGCTACTCTGTAGCACCAAGGCAAACTGCATAGAACACATATTGGCTGGGAGTCCATGGAACACCAAAAGCATTGCACACCAAGAGCAGTTCAGAGTTAACAGGCACAAATATTGCCAGATTTGTGAAAGAAATATTTTCTTCAGGTACACATAAGCTATAGTTAAGCACCTATATCCAGCAGCCAGCTGTGGAAACGTTCTGTCAGTAAATGCATGTTTACATCTTTGCAGCCACTTCAAGTTATGATTTAATCACAGAAAGATTAGCATTTTTGACTATATGATTCACAAAAAATGCCTCAAAATGAATCCAATGCTGCGAGCTAATACCCACTGAATTATGTACAGAATTATGTTGCTTGCCTCTAATGCTTACGGGCAAGGTTTTGCACCTTAACAGAGAAAGACAGAATTAAGCTCTGGCTACTCCAGAGCTTCTCAATTTCTTGCCGCACTAAGAAAAAAGTCCTATCCTTTCCTAAGAGAAACTGCCATAGAAATTTATAAAAAAATTGCCACAGAAATTTATAGGAAAACTGCCACAGAAATGCACAGAAGTTACAGAGTGAGGACAAGATTACCCAAGTGAATCTCTCATCTCTCAGCTGAAGTAGAAAGAAAAAGTTTGGTTTGATTTCTTATCCTACTATGCCTTTTTGCTTCCCCAATCCCTCAAACTTCTAAGTGAAAGCTCTAAACTGATTAATATCTATTAATAGAGAAAAAATTTACATGTTGTTGAGACTACTGAACTTGCAAAAATGGAATTTACTGCTGACTAAAAATCTTCAAAACCAATAGGTATGACATAAAGATTGTTTTCAATTCCAAATTTCTTCCTTGCTCTCTTAATATCTTGGTTTTTTCCCTCCTGTGAGAAGACACATCTAAACCAACCTATAAAATAAAAGCAGTTGATGAAGAAGGAAGAGACTGAAGAGCAGAAGAAGTTTCATGTCCACTCTTCAGATTGGGCTTAGCAGTTCCCAGTGCCCCAGCTAAAGGAATACACGGCACACACAATGAAATGATCTTCAGAACTCTTGAATCAATGAAAAACGATTGTGCTTGGACTTGAAGTAGCAATTTTAATTTCTTCTTTTGAAAGGACTAAGTAGGGAAGTATCACGATGGCATTTCATTACTTAAGCTTGAAGGGTACATCTTAGACACCATAGGAAGATGTCACATTCAAAAGTTAGAATCTATTAGTTTATTAACTAAGTAAAATATGAATGTATTTACCTACAGGTCAAACTGATACACTGCAAAATTTATTTGCACTTTTAATCCAACTTTAAACTCAGTATCCAGCACTTGAAGGAAGTAGAACGGTGGAGTTAGTGAATAATGAGGATTCACAAAAGTGATATGCATATGCCTTTCTTAAAAGGCCTGGCATTATGAGAATATGAGCAAGAAACACCACTGAAAAATTCTAAATTAAACAAGTCTTGCACCTGTATTCATAAACTCATAGAAAAGATGCATAGTAAAAAAAAAAATCCTCTTTTGCACCTACTCAACATTATTAGGATGGAAACTAACAACTGAGAGAAAGACTAATAGAGCTATGTACCATCAAAAGCAGGGATGCATATTGATCACAAAGCCTAGCTGTGCCCAGGTGCAGTTTTTAATTTAAAACATAATTTACTTACTGAAACACAGACAAGTGTTTATTACACATGTTAAAGACTTGACTATTAATATGGTTTAAAAATGTTGTCTGGCAATTAAAATAAAACACTAATCTTCAGACTTGAAACACACAGTTTGGCAGCAAAATGACACTACTCTATCCAGGCAAAACAGAGAAATCCAGATGACTAAGTGCACCAGTCATTTTGATAGTGCAAAGGAAAGTGGGATAAAAGGAAAAAGAACTATGAAAATTGGGATAAAATATGGTATAGATTAACTACAGGCAGATAATATCCATATAGTGCAACATCTGTCTGAAATACTGAATACCTGAGACAAAGGGGACTCTGCAGACCTAATTTGGGCTGTTCTAAAGCATTGAGCATGGTGTCACAGGAGGTGCCAAGGTGCAAGATCCATGATTTATGCCATGACCAGAGTGCAGACAAAGAGGACATCACCCACTTGCAAAAGATGAACAAGCTGAAAGGACATCAGTTCCTCCAGGGTTCGCAGAAGCATTTATCTTTTTAAGATGTGTAAATTCCTAGTAATGCACAAAAGAAGGCTGCTTATAAATGTCACTAAAATATACAATATGGAAGATACCAGTAGATTATATTAGAATAAGACAAATCAGAAATAGATCAACACCTTGAAAACTAGGCTAATAGAAATGAAGTGAAATGTAACACTGATAAAGATGACATGTTGATAGATAAGTGTGTTTCCACTACAAGTAACGACAATAATCAGTTGGAATATGACAAAGGATGGGAAACAGCCAAGTCTGATCACAACACTGCTGTAACACACCAGTGCAACAGTCTGGGAAAGAACAGGACTGAAACAAGCAGTAAGGGGTATTCAAGTTACTGTATACAGTATGGTAAAAACACACCTGAAACTCAGCACACAATTCCTGTATCCTGCATATTTACAGATTTTAGAAGTGTTTGTTTCAGATGGGAAGGAAGATTCCTCAGCAGCTTCTTGAGGAGAGAAATCTTGTAAAGAGCCAAATTTCATGCCCCAGCAATCTGAGTAATAAACAACTGCTCCCTTTTGCCAGCTAAAGCAAAATGATTTGATGACTCAGAGTCCTTTCCCATCTTATGCAGACTTCTTATGGCTAAACCAGAAAAAAGTCATCTTTGCTCATCACCCCCCTCCTCGGGTTTCACCATCCCTAAAAAGAAGGATTTCAACAAAATAATGCTTCATACTGAGGGAAAGGCAGTCACAGCTGATGATTTCATGGTTGTTCTATATCCCCACAGTTGCTCTATATCCCCACAGCCACTCATAGGCAAGGGAGTTCTGAAACAGGCACACTCTCAGAATTGTCAAAAATCTTTCTGACTTTCCATCCCTTGATGAGTTTAAACATTCTGTACAGTCAGAAACAGAAAAATTACCAGATCCAGTCTGAATCACTCATGTACATTGAAAACTACCAGACCATTCACGTACTTTGAACAGGTGGCACAAGTACAAAGAAAAAGAAAAATATCACACCACCTATTTTAAACTATCTTTAATATACTGCTGGTGATTGCCCTACTAAGTCCAACCGATTCATGTGTAGAACAGGAAGAACCTTTTGCAGTCTATTAACTTTCCCATATGGTGAGCTTAGCAGTTTGCCTTACACAGCTTGCTCCTCAAAACTCTAAAAATGGAATTGTTTTCCTACCCCAATGTTACGACAGAGGAACTCTGTTAATCCAAATGGCAACTAATATAAAAAGAAGTAAAGACAGGAAGCCAGCATTCTGAACACCTCAGTATAGGATGGGAATCCAAGAGCTCCATGTCAAGGCTAAAACAAGCAGAGTCTGTTTGGAAAAGCCAAATGGACATGACTGAGGCAGCTGAAGAATGGTACAGCTCTTTAAGAACAAAAACAAACAAAAGAGTTACATCTGTCAGCTCCTTCAGAGTATCAGATATTAACTGCTCTTGGAAATAATGCAGCCAATAACCAAAAATTGATTTAAGATTAATATTGTAGAAGTTTCATTACTTGAAGTTGTGAAACTGTAGTATAGAAAAGTATAAGACACTGGGTAGCTTTATTTTCTACTCAAAAGGAGGAAAGAAATTTTTGTAAACATACCATTTCAAACAACATTTGTTTTTAAGGCTTTGGTGCTTGCTTTACACAAAGGGAATTTCTAACAAATTAATGGGCTTCTACACAAATGAGCTTTCTGGTAGGTTAGAACTGCTATTGCTAAATTGAATCACCCCCCTGTTATGCTGATCTTATTCTGCATTTTCCTGCTAACATGCAGAAAAGGAAAAAAAATAGCAGCTTTTGTACTTTCTAGACTTGCTTGTCACAGCATTGTGCTTCCTACTAATGAGGACTGGAAGAAATTCTGCCATGTTACTTGTATCAAATACAGGAGCATTGTGATTTTAAAAAAAAAAAGCCATTTAAGTTAAAAATGGGGGGATTTTGTGTTTAATTATAACTTGAGGTGGATGACAACACTACTGTACGAATGGTATCTTGTTTGTAAGATCACAATGCACACATGGTTGGTCAGGAATTCCAAGAGACAAGTCCATGTCAAAGATCCCCACACCATCACCCAACAGTTCAAGCATCCCAGCTACACACTAATAGGAACACAATTTCCTGCAAAGATTTGGCTATGAATATTTTTAAGTATCTGACTGGCATTTCGGAATTTCAGCTCATTTAAAATTCAAGTATGTCTAACCTTTATTCCTGCAACAAAAGCACACAGGAAAAAAAGTAAACTTTGGAAATCTACGCTCTATTTCTTTGCATCATCAGTATACTCCAAAACACTGAGAATAGATGGGGGTAGCATTACCTTCATGTTTTTCTAGTGCTTGTACAACATTAGGCAGTTGATTGATAGCCTGGTACATTCGGTAACAGTCCTGTAAGTTTGCTGCTTGTCGCTGAAATTTCTTTGCCAGCCGGTTGAGGTCTGGAAAGCGACGTAACAGATCTTCCTGAAGGCACTGACGTAGTTCTGAATCCATCACAAAAGCTTCAACCAAATTCAACCTACAGAAGAAATTCATAACCATGATTAGCATGGCATGATCTGTAATTCTTCTATGTCACCAGCTATCTGACAGTTTCTAGCTGTACTTTCTCTACAGCTGTATCCACTGGCCAAATTCCCTGGTAAAAAAAAACCCAAATGAAAACAGGACAACACATGAGCTGAGAAAGCAAGGAGATTTAACCTATGTCAAGGTTCTGTAGTTTTCAACAGTAAGGGTTTATAATGAACAGCATTGGAGTGCAATTGTTCCAAGTGCAAATGCCAGTATCTATCTTGCAGGTAAAGGTGACTCAGAATTGACTTTGAGATTAATCCTTTCCCTTCACTATCAAGAAAGTCTTCCAGTAGTCTATGGAAGAAGAGGTACTACGCAGCAAAAAAACTCCTACTGTTGGCAGAGTTTAGGTCCCAATGGTCAAGGCCAACATGGATGCTGTGCAGCTGTGCAATCCCACAGGATGAGAATCCCTGCAGGTGGAAGGCACCTCTGTGCACTGACTACTCCAACCTCTGCTCAAAGCAGGGTCACAGCTAAAGTCAGCTGCCCAGGATGGTGTTCAGGCACACTGTGGGTATCCCCAAGGATGGTTCCTGTGTCAACCCCCAAACACAGTCCTAGTGACTGACCTCCATTGGGACTTCATGCCCGTGAGCCTGGCAGCTGAGGGAGCTTTCAGAACACCACACTGCACTGATCTAGTCCCTGCTTTGTGACATGTAACAGGAGACAGTGACAGCTCAAGTCACAGTAAGAAACATTTCCTGCTCTTCCCTTATCCAACCACCTCGTCTATTTATTGTAGAAGGTTATTGGGTTAGCCAGCCATAATTTTCCCTCTGTAAATCCATGCCAACTACTTCCAGATTACTTTTTGCCTCATGGCAGGCATTGAGGGACTGCATTATTATCAATGGGGGTACTGTCTGCCAGCCATGTCACCACTGAGTCCCAGCTTGCCTTCTCTTGCTATTGCTCCCTGACATTTTGGTTTGGTATTTCGTTGGGGGTTTTTCTGTTTTTTTTTTTTGTTGTTGTTTGTTTGTTTGGTGTTTTTTTGGGGAGGTTTTGTTGGTTTGGGTTTTTTTTTTAATTTTAGGTATGGGGGTATTAAATAATGAAATAAATATTCTTATGCTTGCTGAAAGCAAGCACAAATCTCAATAAGAAGTGACAGAGCATTAAACTGTATTTCTCCACTGGAATGCAAGCAAATTTTCATACCTTTTTTGGGGTTTGCATCAGTTAATATTCCATCTCCACACATTTTGCATTTGCAGTCAAAAAAAGAAGTTGGATATTGTTAATTTTGGAATGCTGGGGAGGTCAGTGTTCTTTGATCACACTTTCAGAGTACCAAGGAAGAGCTCTGCCTCCTTCAGAGACCTCCACATATTACATACTGTGCTGATTTCTGGTTAATAATATCTATCAGTATCTTTGCTTCAGCAGAGAAGTTAATTTTATCTAGAGACATGCAAGCAAAGAAAGGACAGATTTCACCACATCATTCCTGCTGGCTTGCTTACTGGAAGAGAAATGCATTTGTTTCAATTACAATAACATCTGCATTTGCAAACTGCATTGAAAATGACAATTTTTTTGTCATTATGACAGCAGTAATCTCTACATTACACACTGCAGTGCTCTGCAGAGTGCCAGACACTGGCAACAGTACACAGGGGTTAACACAGTCCACTGCCCCAGGTAATTAGCAAAGAAACTCAGGAAACAAAGGCTTTGACTAAAGCAACACAAGAGGTAAGAGAGCCCTAGACAGATAGTGGTAAATTTCTGTATACAAAAAATTCCAAATGAATGTCCTTCTGTTTCAAAAAGCATTCTACCCCCACACTCCAGTGAATCTTCTCTATTATACCAAAAAAAAAAAAAAAACCAAAAAAGACCAGAGAAAGATCCTACCTCTATGTTTAGCTACTCAGCTAAAGCCTTAACACATAAATTTAGAGACTGACATTACTGACACATAAGGGTGCTTTACTTCCAAAAGAAACATTGAAGTTTCAGCATGTACACAGAGCTTGTCAGAAGTAGACAGGAATATACCGAAGATATCTACTGCAAGAACACAGAACAAGACTTGTATGAGAAACATCCTAAAAGCCAAACAATTTTCCATTCTGATCCCTGTTGGTGTTTCTGAGCACGATTTCTAGCTTTCAGACTTCTGTCAAATGGTTTGGAGGAATAACAAGAATTACATGATCTTGTCACAGCAGATACATTGCCATGTTTATTACAAATCCCTTCAATTCACCACGCAGACCTCACTTGGGACTCACATCACAAACTCTTCTCCAGCAGCAACTCGTGACCAAACACAGCTTTTAAAGACCTGATACTGTTTAAATATTAAGGAAAAAAAGCAGTAAGAACTGAACCAAACTAAAGACACCTGATACAACTGCTTAACAGCCTAAATACAAGCCCACTAACCAGATGTCCTCCTTTCCCCCTAAGGGATTAGAGAAGGAACCAACTTGCCAACATGAGCCTCCCCACAGGAACCAAGCAGCTCGGTCACTTTTACTCCTGCAATCTGGAAATGATTCCTTTGGCAAAAACAAAACAGGATTTACTGTAAAGTTCTCCATTTAACATGCCCATGTATTCCAGCTGTTACCTTCCTTGGTCTTTAGCAGTTATAGTCATGGCAAACACAGAAGAGGCTGTACTATCCTGATGTTATGTCCTCTCATTCCCCAGGTATTATGCAAGATCTGTAAACTTATTTGTTATTTCTCCATTATCAAAATACCAGCACACCATCAACCCATAAAGAGGAACTAGTTGCAAATAACTTCAAGTTTTATTATGAGGAAAATTGCATTAATTTCTTGTTTAAAACCACCTTACTTCACTTCAAAAAATCCCAATATTCCTTCACATTAAAAAAGCACCAGGAAGAAAGCAAGACACATTTGGAATGTTTATCCATTATCAAAGTGAATTTTAATCCAAAAAACCACTATTCCTGCCTGCAGCAGGAAACAAGAGTTTTCTGGGTTTATCCAACCTGCTTAAACAGATTACTCCATGATTTCAACTTAGAAATTTCAAGTATAAAAACTTTTTTTTCTTATTTTGATGACTAATTTCACACACACAAGATTATGCAAAATTCAAGTTCACCATCAACATCAGATCCTATCTTGCCTTCTCATGGCTTATGTTTAAAATCAGAAAACTTAGATTCTCTTCCAAGAGGTCCTTAGAAAACCAGCAATCCTAGCATATGGATATATGCACAGAATCGCTTCTGAAAACTTAGGAAATTTTGCACAGCTGCTGTAAGTCATTCAAGAACATCTCAAGCACAGCTTCTGTAGTCTTGAGCTTATCTTTACCAGGATCTAGATTTTTTTTTTCCTGCTTGTGCCTTTTGCACAAACAAACCCTTCCCTTTCAATCCACGACTCCCTCAGCTTGTTCAACAGCCTCTTGGATAAGACCTGTCAAAGGCATTTTGAAAGCTCTAATTTATTTTTTTCCTCTCCTCTTTTGTCCACAGTGACAAGTTCAAAGAGCTCTCAGATCAGCATGAACAATTTTCCTCCGCCAAAACCATGATAATTAGACTAACATTTCATGACCTTCCTAGTACTGTTCTATCTTTCCCCCTACATTTGCCAACCACAAAGATACATCTGACAGGTTTGTGTTCATGCCACATTTTGCATAACAATTTCCTGTTGGTAAGAATACATACAAGGTTGCTGAATAGAAAGGTAATGCAACCATAAGTCATGAATAATGCTCACAAGTAATAGTAAAATCAAATGACAGGTTGTTTTTAATATAAAGTTCAGCTGAGGGAGAAAAAAAAGGAAATATAAAAAGAAACAAATTTTAAAAATCCAAGGAAGTGTAATCAAACAACAGCTGACAACGCTAGATAACTTGTTTTTGCCACACAACCAAAAGGAAAGGAAAATAGGGCAAAACTTTCCACCAAAGATCTAAGGCAGCACAGTCAAGATAACAGAAACAATTATAAGTAGTGAAACCACACCAGAACATAAAGTAAATGTCTGTTTCAAGACAGTTATTTAAATTTGCAAATAAAATCACTAAAACAGTGAACAAGACTGCTGCTAATGTAACTGAAAATCAACACAAGTGCTTGTCTTGAATTTGGAAACAGTAACTACCTTTTATTCCTGCTATGCCTAACCATGGCTGTTTACCAGCTTTGAATTCTGTGCACTAACAAGTATCATTAGTCTCAGTGTGCTCTGGAAGACAGAGAGGAAAAAACCCACTCATCTCCAAGTTTCTGCTGGATATTTCAGAATCCAACTCAAAACATGTCATCTTTTCCCCAGCTTTACTGTTAATAAGTGGCATCTCTTGAACCAACCACTGACAAAAGGCCAACGTACCCCACACACATAGAAAAAGACAACAAAAATCTGTTTTCAGTCTAACTACATCACACACTTTCCCAAGCCTCAACACACTGCCTCCATTCCACTGATGTTTGCATCACATTTGACATCAGAAAAGATTGCTTCTTCCCTTGCTACACCTATGCAGCATTTTTCATCACCTTTTTAAGGTGTCTCAACACAGATGCTGTCAGAAGGGTTTAATTATATTTCTAGGTTTTTACACAGCTAAATATCAAAGCTTAAGTTAACAGGAAAATATTAACCATGCCAGATCTGCATATAGATTTTATGAAGAAAGAAAAGAAATTCTGTGCGTAGAAATAATAACCAAACTAACAGACTAAAATAAAAGACCATAGTTAGAAGGAATAGAGTATTTATAATGCCTGAGCAGGATTGGCCAGCACAAAAACAAACAAGCAAACAAAACAAAAACAAAACTAAAAAAACAGTGTGCAATAAGATTAGTTAAAAAGCACCTGAAGTTTTAATCTCTCCTCCACCAACATCCTACAAAACCCTGGACAGCTCATGCACCTCATGTGCATGCAGGAAAAAAAACAATTCCCTCAAGCACCTCTGCTCAGAAAAAAGACTGAGGTTTTTTTTATCATTTCATGAAACTGGGATCCATATGTAATCACTAATACATACTTAATAATGAGTAATATATATTTAGTTATTACTTCAGGGTAGTAACTTTAAATCCTAATTCTCAGGTGTTTTTAGAAGAAACTACTAATTAAAAATTCCACATAACACAAGGAAAAAAATGTTAACACTGAAATAAATTAAGAATGCACTCTCTTACAGGAGAAGCTGACTTACTTTTAAGGAGACTTTAAAGTTTTTAACTCCCCTATCTAACAGCTGAATCTTCTGAAGAGCATACATTTGTATTCTCTGCCTGCTAGAGGATTTCTTTGACTACAGATTAAGACCAACTTTCCTGTCCAACTGTTCTACTTGATTATGCAGAATTTTAATCAAGAAATACCACTTACAAAAGCAGCATATTAAGGACTGCTTTAAAATATACTGGGACTTTCATCTCGCCACAAGTTTCAGAATATGCAAAGCTCTATCAGTTTAATTTCATGTTTTCTTTATACCAAGGAAAGTGGAAAAACACCTCACATACCATTATTTTGTTTCCCTCAGGTTTCTTTCAAACTTAGATCTCTTCTTAATCCAATGTAGCCAAAGCAAATCCTCCCTGGACATACTTAACCTAGACATGCAAAATGATACCCACCACCTCACCTGCTCTAACTGGGTTTTCTTTTTCACACACGGCACACGGTATTTTAACACCCTGGAGGAAGCCCAGACCACAGCAAGTTGCTCTAGTTGATAAATACTGGCATTTTTTTTCCAACCAGAAATAAGCAAGGCACTGTGCTAAGCTCCCTTTATAAACCTCTCCTGGTGACCAAGTTGTTCCCTAGACAATCATCTCTCTCCCAAAAATCAGCCATAATCCAGTTTGCTGCCTCAGATATGCAGTAGAGACCTTAAATCTACAAAGCTCTTCTCATGCCAAAGAACTTCAGTATGCTATACAGCCTTCAAACTATTAAGGCAGACACCAAAGATTGACACATGGGAGCCTAAATCAGAAATCTGAACCCTGACACTGAGAATTACTTTAGCAATTCAGCACACAGCAGCATAAAAATCACACTGACCATCCCAGGTCATTTTGCCTCAGAAAATCAGAGCTGTTGCATGCATTTATAAAAATAACATCCAAAATTTCTCAGACAAGCACAAAGAAATAACAATGCAAAATAGTTAGGCAACCCACACATGCTTTTGGAAGTGCTTAGTTATGCACAAAAGACTTTTTTATGAAACTAGAGCAGTCTTTGCAACAATCAGAAATAAATGTAACACAAACCCTGAGGAATAAAGAACCAGCAGCTTTAGAGAGACTAATACCATCAAAAGCCATTTTATTTTAGTCATACATCATAGGCTTAGGATCAGTGATCTCAATCCCCACCCAGCTCATACTGGAGCCTTTGCACAGCCAGCAGTTGCTCTGGTTTCTGGCAGCGAGTCTCCAGCTGATGGCAACATTTACCCAAGGCACAGGAATAGCCTTGGAAGGGACTCACCACAGGCCCTGGTTCTTACAGTACTTGGAAGAAACTAGATTTGAATGCAGGTTTTTGATTCACCAAGAACTCAGAATGTTGCTTTCTGGATGACTTGTACACACATTTCTCCAGCACTTCTTAAGTATGAGACAGAATATCCCATGCAAGGGGTCAAAATCTTACTGCTGTTTTAATGAAATTGTACCAGTTTGGCCATACAATATCATTCAGGGTCCAAAATCCTGTGTCTGAGTATCACAAACTGTTCACCTGAGCAAGCTCTCCTCCAGCTCTCCCAAATTGGCATGGACACACAAGGGCCTGTAATTCAGAAGCAGATAACCCAGGCAATTCCAAGGTGAGAGGCTTGTGCCCAGGTAGCCAAGACTTCTTCCTACTGTCCACCAAAAAATGAGCAGCCTGCACCTTCGCAGGGATTTCCCTCCATGCTAAATGGCCCTTTTCCACCGACCCTTGCCCAAACAGTGCAACCTTGTTACTGTTTCCTCCTGCCACTAGAGCACAAAGCTGGTTTTGTTTCCTCAGTAAACGTGCTATGAATGTTTCTCTATTATCAAATTACTTCACAGACTCCCTCCCTGAAAACCACTGCCATGATCTAAACACCCCCAAAAAGCTAAACTAAAAGATAGTTGCTTGCAAAAGAAAACTTTGAAGACAACAGTGAAGAAGTAAAACAGTGTATATTCTTCCACAATTCAGAATTTGAAGTAGATTACTGTTTTATGTGAGGGATGAGAAATTACAGGCATTTAACAAATGAGAAGATATTGCATAATACAGTAGATTAACAGAAACAGCAAACCAGGAACTAAGAGCCCCAGGGGGATGCATTTCACAGCTCACCTGTAATGTCTGTGTTCTTACAAAGACAATGTCTTACTGTCACCCCAGTAAGGTGACAGCATTCCTTGGACTCTGATGATCTCCCTAGCTTCTTAAAAGATTTTGCAGTCATTCACAGTTTTAGACTCAAAGAGATTTTCAAAACTTCCCTCTGCCAAAACAAAAAAGTCTGAGAGACCAAACATACCTGGCTCAGTGGTAGAGCTGGAAAGCTGTCCTGCTCTTTACACAGACAAGCCATGAAGTGAGGAGGAACAAAACCTGGCAGTGCGGGAAAGGCAGCTGTGGGTACCTCAGCTTGACACTGAGGCTGATGCTCCCAGCTGCAGCCCCCTCCCTAGACACACATCTGCATTTGCTGTGGCTGTGTTTGCTCTTCACCTCTGGCTCCCCTGAACTACATCACCCTGGGGTGGCCCTGCCAGCTGTGGACAAGCCCAGCTGTGTCCTGATGGTTGCCTAAACTGGCTAGGAAATTATGCCCTCAATCCCCAGGCCCACCAACACTTCCAAGCTGGCAGAAAGCAGCACTGCCACCATGAGAAGTGTGAGGCAGTGCTGCTACCCACTGCTCTTCTACCTGCCATACTCCCTCAAGTTTTAAATGAGCTAAACTGAGGGATCTGCAGGCAGGTATCTGCAGCCCTCAGAATGTATTTAGCACTAAGAAGTGGCTTTCACTCCATGATAACAGTGCAGCTCTTCAGAGCCTGCTGCTATTGTCTTTTAATCTTAAATGTAACTTGAAGAGATCATGAATATCCTATTTTTCACAGCCCTGTTGAAGTATAATCCCTTGTAATACAGAATCCAAGGTTTGAGCAGCAGCTTTAGACCCTAGGAGAGTCACAGTAATCAAACTGCACACACTTTCCAGAGCTCTGAGTACACAGTGTGCTACTAAGCAGCTGGACAGATCAGCTCCCTACTGTTAAACCTGCAATATTAAGCAATGTAAGAGAAAGCAACATTCAAATATCTGTCTCATGCCTTTTCTAGTTTTCCTAATTAGTCTCTAAACCATCCTACCATGATAACAATAATGGGTATTTCTAACTTCAGGACAGTCCATTAACAGATCAATTTTGTAATTCAAATAAATTGAACAGTCTTCCAAATGAACA
Source organism: Trochalopteron elliotii (assembly GCA_024734555.1). Taxonomy (NCBI): domain Eukaryota; kingdom Metazoa; phylum Chordata; class Aves; order Passeriformes; family Leiothrichidae; genus Trochalopteron; species Trochalopteron elliotii. The sequence continues at coordinate 3,590,606 of JANPWX010000271.1, read as the reverse complement.
GATTTCACACTCCTCTATATCAGTTATATTTATATAACATAAAATTCATATAGATCAGGGAAGCAACAGACTCTTTACCACCCTACATGAATTTCTGAATACACTATTTGAGTATTATGTCAAAAGCTAGAGAGAAAATTAAAGCCCTGGGATTCTATTAGGAGTACCAGGCACAAAGTAACTATTTTTTATAAAAATCAAGCAACGATTTGAAAGCTGTATGTATGAGGCAAGCTAATAAGATCAGAATAAAAAACCAGAACAGGATTATCAGGAAAAGCAGTTAAAATAACACTGGGGTTTTTTCCTCCCAAGATACGTATCCAAGCCTGATGTAACCAATAATTCACTGGTTTTGCACGAGTGCTTAGGAACTTTCCGACCTCAGCAGATCAAGCAAAGTAAAGAAGAAAACAGTTCTTCAGCAGAAAAATACAATATTTGATCTTAATTCTTGTCAGCAAAGTACCACTTGATGCAATTAAGACTTTGCTCCTGAAGCAGACTGCTGCAACAGCAGTATTTTTAGACCCTGAGGGAAGGGAGTGCCTGGCATCATGCTGAAGAACATGCAAATAAAGCAGCACCACACCAGCAGAGCTCTGCTTGGCCTCCTCTAGCCAGAACTAACCAGGAAGTGCAGGACTATGAGGCAGGCACAGAAATTCTCTACAATGAAAAGAGAAGAAAAGGAATCATCTTTCCTTCATTTACAAGGCAAGGCTGGTAGCACTCCTCATAGAACCACCACCCTTCCCATGGCCAAGAGCTGCAGGCTGTGAGCTGTGTCTCACAGGAGCACAGAGGGGCTCTGCAGGAGCATCTCTGCAGGCAGGAGGTGACCAGAGCTTGTCAGGGCTCCCACTGCTTCTCTCCAGGTAAGACTGAAGGCCACCTATGCCCTGCAGCAGGGACACAGAGACATCTCCCTGCCACCACATCCTGCTGAGGGTTCACATCACAGCTGGGACTACTACTCCACATTCCCTGGCTCTACAAAAATGTTCTGATATTTTCAGGACCTGAGTTAAAACAAGGATTGCTCCTGTCTAAATTCTAAAGAAACTTTCATACACCAAAGTTCATAAACTTTCATTCAAACTACACCTCCACAATCACCCCAGCCACAGTTCAAAGCAGAACCAGGTGTCTTTTATTTCCCATTCCTCAGCCTGGGTGTGGTACATACTAACAGACATTATCCACGTGATAGACAAGGAAAATAAACCATTACTTTCTTTTTCCAAATGCTGTGTTTCCCAAATAAGAATGAAGTACTTTTTAATTATTACCAAGAACTGTCACTCAAACTAGTCTTATGTAACAGCACTATTTAGATTTGATTCCCCTCTCCTCCTCTTTCACAGTTAAGGAATAACAAAATTATTACCCTTAATGAATTAAAGAGCTCCACAGAAGAGGAACTAGCATAAAAAGGGAAAATTCTCACCTTATAGTAAAACACTACTTCACAGAAGGATAAAGTGTTCCCAACTTTTAAACATGCATGTTTATAGAAGAAAAAAAGAGTATCTAACAACAAAGTTGAATTTTGAATATTCAACATAGCAAATCCTTTCCCACCTCAAACCCCATCACAATCTTGCTGGATTACGCAGTCTCTTACCCTCAAGGAACCATAGAGACAAAAAGTGATACCAGGATAGCTCATAAAACAAAAAGCATCTCCCAAAATCTTTGTCAGAGACATATTTTTTGCCTTCCCAATGTTTATTTCCATGCATATAGTCTTTTTCATAAAATTTTCATTGTCTGTTTTCTGTAGGAGCTAAAAATATTCAAACAGCATCTTCACAGCAAATTTGTCAGGAAAGTAGCAGGTTTATTGAGAACAGTAGTGCACAGCTCCATTTCACAGATTCACTATTCCAACCCAAGGACAGGCAGATATCCTTTCTATCCTCCTGTAGCAAGTTTAGCAATCTAACTCACAACATAAATCAATTGGCATAATCTCTAAAACAGTCAAAGCACCAACAGAAAGCAAACTCAAGTCAGGTTATTACAGCTGAACAAATCCTGGCTTCTGGTATTTGTTGACCTGCACTTAGGATGCTCATGCTTGTGGACCAGCAGCAGAGGAGCAAAAGGATCCATTTTTGATGACAATTTTCCTCACTTTTTCATGGACTAGTTTTCATCAGGTGAACAAGCCAAAACAAACTGACCTGTAGCTGTGAGACTAAAAAAAATGGAAGTAGGAGGTATGGAGTGTCTTTTTTGGCAACTGCTGAGATTTTCTGGATTATTTGACACCCTTGATTGTTTTAAGCATGACAAACTCCCCATCAAAAGATGAAGGAGTCAGCTACAGGAACGCCAGTGCCAGTTACAAGGGAACGGGTGGCAGTCCAGTTAGGGAAGCATGACTGAACCTTTTGATTTAAAGTGGTTACAGACAGTGAGAGCCATCCATGAAACAACTCAGGGCCACAGGCTGCTACATGGAGCACAAGAGTCAAAAACAAATGAAAAACCTTCACACTACATCCTGAAGACCAAAGAAACCCTACACAGAGAAGAGACAGCATGAGCAAGTGTCAAGGACACGAAGGCAAAAAGATCCTAATTTGAATAAAGACAACAACACAGTATTTAGGCTTTGAGACAAAACAACAACTGCCCATCTTTTAAGAATTCCTAATAAACCTCCATTTCTTATACGGTAACAAAGAACAATGAAGAGGATGGAGCAAGAACTCACCAAACACTACAAAGTCATGGGCACCTTCATTAACTCCACACAGTGAAACTGCTCCACCCAAAACCTTCCAGAGAAACCTAAGATGGAAAGCAGCAGAGGCTGTTTCCCAGCTTAATGCCTTAAACCATGGAGGTTTTCTACCAGTCTTGCTTTTCAATTAAACATGGCATTTTGGGATCCAGTGATAAAACTGGATTACTGCATGGTCTTCAAAGACAAGTCATCTCAGGAAAGGTATTTTCATTATTATTTTTTTGTGCTTTATTCCTTACCAGTTTCCCTACATTATTAAAATTAAGAGGTTACATTTATTACACTACTCCATCAACATTAATACCCTTTTAAATTGCTAACCTGTGCATTTCTTTAATCTTGTGCAAACTAGGAGCATACTGAACAAGTTCTATTTCTTAGCCTTTGAAAAACAAATATTTCTTCATTTGCATTCATTCTGTACAGAAGAAACTCAAAACTGTATGTCAACAAAACATTAAAGACTCTTACAATCCTCATACATGAAAAATGAAATTAAATTGCAAGTCAAGACAAAATTTTCTTGCCAAGAGCTTCCACTGCAGTGTCCTAACATGCCACCTTTCTAATGTTTCTGGACATAAATTAAACAAAGCAGAAACAATAATGTCGTCACTGTTCTTTCACAGAGAATACACCATATTCTTGTATCCAATGTTCAAAACAGTGACTACCAAAGACCCTGTTACAAACCTGAGACCTTTTCACCTATGCATAGTAAGTTTCCACACAGTCCTGAATACTTAAACACAGATTCAAAGCAAAATTTAACTACAGCACTAAGTGCCATCCACCTCATTTTGGCAGGATGAGAGCCAAAGAACAGTATGGCAGCTACAGATTCACATTTCCCTAAATAAATAGCAGTTTCATCGTGTCTTACAAGTCTGAGAACCAATCTGACATTTCAATCAAATCTTAGTTTAACTTTCATTTCTGTTGAGCCTCAAAATTCAGACACAAAAGAAATGACTAAAAGCTTAATCCTTCTATTTATTTTGCACCAAGTGAGGACTTGTCAGGAAGAAGTGGGTGAGCTGGAAGTATCAACTAGGAGATACTATGACTACCTGCTCCAGTGCTGCACCACTCAATGCCACCTGTAATTTACATATTTGCAACACTGACTGCTGATCCCTGACTCAGAAGAAAAACGATCTGGATAACATGCAGAATACAAACACACACACTGTCTTTCCCACACCCAAAGGTGTCATGAAAAGAGTCATTTTTTCAGCTCCTCAGATAAGAAAACTAAAAATAAGTCTTTTGCAAGACAACAATCTAAGCCTTTGAACAGGTATCGAGTGCCTGGGATTTTGATGGCAATTCCTTCCTAGAGACATGGCCTGTGTGATGTGTGCTTGACTAGCAGAGCTCTTGTCAACCTCAGTTTTACAGGCAAACCCAAATGAAAATAGAGGTAAATCGGTTTTGAAAACAGTAAAGCGGTGAAGTAAATAGGTGAAGAGGGTTAAAAAAGAAGCACTGAGAGCTTCAAATTCCAAACATTTCTCTAGGGAATTTAGTGATGCCAACTTTTGGAATGACAGGTGACCTTTTTCTAACATTTCTAGAAGCTTACTGGAAGCCAACACCACTTGCAAGTCACTGGAATGACAACTTCTTTCACAGGAAATATTTATTGCATCATGATCTCCATGACAATAAGAAATCACATTTCTGTCTTCAAATCTGTTCAGATTCAACCTGTATTTCAGAAGCTTCCCTAGAGGCATCAGGAGCACCCTCAGTGCCTAAAATGCATTTTAAAGAGGTCATTTAGACAAACCTCTCAGCTGGTCACATCTTCCCCTCCCTTAATGAAGACACAGGCCACCACACACTACTAATTCAGCTGTCTGGAATCAGTCTGTGGCTGTGGAGAGGTCCTGACTTCTACTCAGAAAAGCACTGAAGGTCTTTGCAGAGCTGCTAACCAGAATGACAAAAGCAACAAAGCCTACCTGCAACACTTTTCAGGGACAGCCACAGGTTAGAAAAGAACACAAAAGTAGTGAAAATTTCCTGCAGAACAATTCACATTGGAACTGCAGGCCTCTGGTTATAGCCCTTGGTCAAAACAAGGCTAATTTCAGCCAAACACTGAGCAAGAAAAGAGATCCCTCCACCTCTCTGAGCACACATTCAGAGCTTGACCACCCTTATGACTCACCCAAGCTGCTTCAAGAGAGCCAGGGCCTTCGATTATGCTTCCTCTTTTTTGTCTCAAGGCAGAAAGTTAGGGTTGGGTTTTCTTTATTTCTTAAACAAAGTGCTACTTTAATAATCACGATGCATGAAAATGTTCTACAAACTTGGAAGTTTTATCATTCTAGTCATTTATTCACCTTGAGCTTCCCAAATCTATTACTTCCTGACTCTGCCAGAGACAGGATTTGTTTCTACAATGTGGCCTCCATGCAGCATGATATTTAGAAACACAGGACAAAAGCTCAAAATAGGCTTGTGGATTAGTAATGTTTGAGTACAGCCTTTAACTCCTCTGAGACCCCTGCATCTCTTCCACCATGGGACACAGGCACATAAGAGGTCCAACCACAGTATACATAAAAGACTAAAAAGGTGAGCTGGAATCTTTTATTGATGGTGTGCATAAATGTCAGATAGAGTTTATCCCAAATACAGAAAAAAATTAAATATATTCAGCATGAACTCTCTTCTCAGGACATAAGAGAACAAGCATTATTTTACACTGTGCCACATTTCTCAGACTTTCCAGTACCTGAAGACTAAACATGACATATTGAAGCTGCCTGCTGTATTGCAGTCACTTTGGTTACGCAATTAATATTTGTATTTGCACATGCTGGCTCTGTGACTACATTTTAATTTCAAATATGCTGACTGGGAACAAGAACCTCATGTAACTTGCCTTCTGAACATACCACAGAGGAGAAGCAGGGCTGTATTGTGTATACTTATGACTGATAATTATTTTTTAATCAAGGAAAACCAGCCGGATACTGGCAGAACCCCAAGACAGGCAGCTATCAGGAGCCTCTGTTTTCTCAGTTCCCATCAGGAGCTGCTCCTGTCAGTAAACATCATTTTATCTGAAGTACGTGCACCATGCACTTTAATTTGTGCTGTTACTGTATCAATATGGATTGCTGATGCAACTCTGTGTTCCATTTATCCATACAGGTTAACAACACACTGCAAATTACAAACTACTGAAAGAAATGGATTCCTTTATCTCCAAAAGATGACTTGCACCACCTGCAGGTCTTAGCAGAGGGTTACAACAGTCTAACTTACAAAAGAAAAAAAGCAAAACTTTCAGATGCCAATTTGATGCTATTGGGACAACAGTTAAGTCAAATACCTCCTGTAAAAGCAAAACAAGAGGCTTCCTTCAAAACAGCCACTGAACATCTTGAACAGCTCAGCCAGCTCTGCTTGGTTGGAGGAGTTTTGCACTGGTTAGTGTTAACTGGGGTCCTCAACATGGCACACTTCAAGCTAAGAAACAATCTGTAGCTCCCCTTGATGACAAAGGAGACATAAATGAACAACAGTCCAGGTATTTCCTTCTCAAGCCACCTAAACTGTTCTAAACGGTGGTTTGCAATCCTTAAAACAGCCACAATATACTGTAAAGTCTTCAGAAAACAACTTGGCGACTGCGTATCTTTCAAAAGACATTTGAATCTGTCAGTACATCTCACCAGCCCCACTTACAGCTTCTCTTATCATACTTGTTCCCTGGGATTAAAAAAAGAACAGTCCTACACCCTTTGAAAAGCATGAAGTTTGGGAAGATGAAGCCTACAAGAAAATCACATTTCTTTTATCTCCGAGAATTGAATTCATCCAAGTAGTACTTGAAAGCAAGAGGCATTCAGACAGAATGCAGCAGAACAAAGTGGAAAGGTGTCTCTATGGTATTTCAGTGCCCATTAGTAGAGGTTAAAGCAAAGTACTTTTAACAAAGTGCAGCTCCAAGGACTCTGTAGCTGGGCAAGACACAGGAGGTTATCAGTGGACTCCTTTCAAATTCATAACACTTGGATATACTGACCTGTACATGTTTCACTAAGAGCTTAACTCCATTTAACTACTCCCCTCCTCCTTTAAATATACCTTTTCCTACATGCAGCCAACATGGCCCACACAGAATCGCTACACAAAACACAGAGGTGACAGTAACTCTACAAAACAGGTCAAGTTACATCTCCTGCCTACAACTCAACCCCAGTTTTGCAAAGAAAATACTGTCTCTTCCAAACTTGGAAGATTTCTGATGTACAGTAATAAGCAAACATGTCACACAAAAGTTGAAATTTCTAATGTTTACTTTGACATATGAAAATTACAAGATGGGAGTTCTAACTTTCAAAAATTTAAAACCAACACAATCATAAAATTAAATTTGGCTCAAATCTTAGGATCCAAAACTGACAGACACAGATGATCTCGGGTACCTAGTCAAGAACTAACAATGAAAGCTCTTGTAACACATGCAAGAGTAAGATACAGCATTCAATAAACCTGGGAACAAATATTTCAGTGTCACATTAACAACATTTCTAAGTGGGCTCTGATCAAGTTATTACACACTATTCTGCAAAAAAAAAAATGATTAGGAAAAGCAGAAAAACTTGTTGAAGAGAAGCAGATTAATTCAGTCTCCAGAAGTCTAGAGAGAAAACTATCATCCTGGTTTTGGCTGGGATAGAGTTTATTTTTTCTCAGTAGCTGGTACAGTGCTGTGTTTTGGATTTTGTCTCTCCTCCCCATTCCACCAGGGAGGTGAGCAGGCAGCTCTGTGCTTAGCTGCCAGCTGGACTTAAACCACAACTACTCTCTGCATAACTTATTCAAATATCTGCATGCCCATGCCAAGATTTCTTTTTTTGGTAGTAGGGATCTGTCCCCAACAGCATATACAGACATATCTGCAATGCCTTATCTGAAATATGAGCCTCAGAGAATCTATCAAAGTTAAATTCAAATTTCCAGCCTCTTCTGCTTTGTCAAGATACACTTTAATACACGTTTTGTAATGCATTAACCTGCTGATTGCTAGAGTTGCATGAAATTTTGTTTTAGATTGTAAGAATACAGCTATATTTAGGAGTGGTTTAAAAAATGTGTAACTTGTATTTGCATGGTGAACACACTCAAAACAAACACAGTAGGAACACAGCCTTTGCAGTTTTCCTTTCTGAAGGATTGAGAATTATCTGTACATTCTCAGCAGGGATTTAACAGATTCTCTAAGGCTTCTTATCAACTGATACTGTTATCTACTGGCAGGGCAGCCACACGGTGACACAGGGCAGGATCAAAGGGCAAGAAAGAAAAAAAAACCCCACATTATCTAGGCATGATTAGAGTGACCTACTGCAACATAAAGTAGCTTTCTTCTGGGAACAGGAAGACGGCACAACTGCTTAATTGTTTGAGTGTTTTCTTGATTTTTTCTTTTAAACTGGTAAACTTGAAGTGACATCAAAACATTATTACACAGACTGAACATTTACATATGAACAACAGTCAGTAAGTGGCTGCTGCACAGCCTTAGCCTGTAGCACAGAATCATTCAGATCATGTAAACATATTGTACCTCCTCTTTAAAATGTATTATTGTAAAAAGCATTTAATTTAACAGTAACCTGTCAATTTGCATCTCAAGGAAAAATATATTCTGCTCTAACTGCAATGCATTACAGGGTAGCACACAAAAGACTCCAACCACTACTATTTCTCAGTTGTAGCATTCTGTGCTTGCAAAGAAAGGGCCTTATATAAAATAATTACTAACGTGTTTAAATCTATTAAGCACATAATATTGTTACCTTTCTTCAATTCTGGTCTTGTCCATAAGTGGTTGTTTGATCCACTGATTAACTAGTCTTTGTCCTTGAGGGGTTCTGCATTTATTCAGTAAACCAGCTAGAGACTGTGCAGTATTTGCGTTTTCCACAGAACTCTGGAAAGAATGAAAAAAAAAATAGATATAGGAAAACAAAAAAGAAAAAAAAATAGTAAGTGAAGTTTACTGACACCCACTGAATGACACACAGCTATATAGGAACAGAACATGGGCTTTTTCCATTAAACTTGGCACCCATCAAAAATGGTAAATGAAACAGTGCAGCACTGAAGTATTTGCACTCTGGTCCCTAGAACATGGCAAGCAAGGAATAGGTTTGTCTGTTTTGGAACCAATCCTGACTGAACAGCAAAGCTGTAAGTCATAGGGCAGCTCACACTTTGAGTAGCACAAGTGGAAATACATCTACATATTTGCTAGTTCGTTCTTCTTAAGGTCAAAAAACAGGGGTCCTGTCCATCACAAAAAAGCAGCAAGAAACAGTTCAAGGGGTTTAGTTTGAGACCTCTGGAGGTTGTTGGGGGGAGGAATGACACAACAGAATGGGGTAGAACAGTTACTTGAATTCTCTAAGCTTCCCCAGAAGCTCTGGGGAGCTCATCTCTGCAGTGCTGTAGATATCTCTAAAGTTAGCTCTGTTCAAATTATAGTTCATTACTTATAATTCAGGTTTAATATTAGCTGGACTCCAGAGAGCCTTTTGGGCATTTTTGTTGCGGTTTGGTTTGGTTTTCACACAAATAGCTACGAAGCAAAAATTTTGGTTAATACTGAACACACAAGCTTGTTTCAACTCTTGACTTTGAAATTAAAATTTCAACCCTCTCTATACAAGAAAAGCTGCAATTAAAACAGCAGGCAAGCATGCACCCGGGAGCGGGTGTGGATGCTCCTGTATGCAGAACTAGAACTGCAACAACAGGAAACTAATGCCTTGAGAAGGAATACTGACACATTCAGCCCCTGGAGTATCTGATATAGAAAGTGTATGGGCCTATTTTCAGAGTTCTGAACAGTACTACATACTAAAAACTTCTGAATGTAAGGAAGTGTCAGAGAATACATACATATATTGTACACAAATTACTTACTTCAGCACATCCAATGTTCAAGGTACAGCATATTCCATAGAACCAACTGCATGTGCTGCACTGTAAGAACTCTACCTGCACACCTCACAAAGCAACTCAAATCATAAAATAGTCTGACTTTGCTTTACTGCTGTCCAAAAACCTCCACACACACATCCTATCATGCAGGCAGCTTCCTACTACATGGTAAAACCTTTGTTCCAAGGCTCACAACAAACCCTGAAGACAGACACAGCAGTGTTCAAAACACTAAACACCTGCTGGGACTTGTAAAGGAATGTAGCTAAAACAGAACTTCCTAGAACACTCTCCATAAAGCTTGAGAAGAAATGTAATTTTTGCTTCATTTCCTAGAGAGGTGCTCAGTAGTAGGAAATTGAAAAAAAAGATTAAAAAATTCAGAACATCTCTCTTCAGGGCTAACCAGCTCAGATGCTGAATATACGCTCTGTTTTCCTGCAGAAATTCCTCCAAAGTAAACAGGGACAGTAATCTGTGATTTCTTCCTATAAATCTATAAATCTTATAAATCTTCCTATAAATCTTACATTCCTATAAATGTAAGCAGATTAGGTCCAAGCAAAGATAATAAAGCAGGGCTTACTAAAGTGGAAATAGAGGAGAAAAGCTGATACAACACACCAATTTGAGTCCATGTTATCCTATAATGATAGAAACGGGCAAAGCAGAAAAACAGTTTGGCAGGAGGTGTGAAGGAGTCTGTCAACCTGTCTGGATTTGTAGAAAATGCGTGTAAAAAAGGTAAAACTGACATCAAAACATGACAGTTAGCATGACATGGTGCTTTCAGAATGTTCTCAAGTACTGTCCTGCTCACTGTCAGCCTTCCCTTCCTGACACCACTGGCACTGCTCCTGCCATGTGTTACATGTTCCGCTAATGCCATCTAACTCAGGTTTGTATTCTTTTCCCAAGAACAGCACTACTGTGGCCACTTCCTACCTCTTTGATGATCTTCCCTCCCCTTCTACATTTAAAATAAGTTAACAAGAAACAAAATTTAAAAAGGTGGTAAGAGTATCTAAATGTTTAAAACACACATTGCAGGGGAGTAGCTGAGAACAAATCTAAAATGTAGAAGGCACCATTAATCAGGATCCAGAGAATTGCAATTGGGCAGTCAGACTCATTATCAAGCAGCTAAGTAATTAAGTACATTGTAAACCAGTTACTAACACAAATATGTATTTCTTACCTGAAAAAGGTTGAGGGCTTGAACAGCTGCATTGTCTAGAACCATATATTGACTAAGATCAAAAGTAGTCAGTTCAAACTGTCCAAAATTAGACTCGTCTGACAGCAACTCCAAAAACTTGATAACGGCTGACAAAGACGAAACAGCAACCTGAAGGGTTTTTTTTAAAAAAACATATCACATTCTAGTTAGAAACACTCTTGAATCCAAGAGGACTTGATAAATGCTCCTAGAAAATTACAGCTGGGGAAGACTTTGAGCCATGTCAATTCTGGCAGGGCTATGAGCAACTCATCCTGTTTGACAAGACTTCATTTCCACAGGGATGTTCTATGGTGCTGCAGCATCTTTCTAGGCAGCTGCAAGAACAAGACACGAGACATCTGCATAATCTGATAAACAAAATGTGAAGCTGCACACCTTGCCAGCTTTCCAAAGCCGTTATCAGGACGTTTCCAGCTCAGGAACACAAACAAGTTATACTGCAGATAAATGAGATATGCTGGATCATCTCAGGACATGGTTTCAGGGTTAGTTTTCAGCCAGAACAAGCATCTGATCTGACTCACTGCACGGCATTGCTGAGCGCCAGCACAAAAGAGTCAGGCAGTAGCATGACTGACTTGTTCAGCTGCAACACACTTCAAACAACTCTAATCTGTTATGAAATGACACATTAAGGGAGGATAATTCTGAACCTTACACCTGCAGTGAGCATCAGCAGTGAAGGGCATTTTAAAACTTGTTTATCTCAACAAATTGCCTCTTGTTTGCAGCTCAGAACAAACATGCAGGCACTAAATCATATACTTAAACACAAAAATATTATCATAAACATTACTCTGTTTTCAAATACCAATTTTCCTGTCATGCAAAATAACCAGAGTATTGTATTTCAGTCCTTAGGCTAGATAGATTATGAACAGAAGGTACCTCTTCTGTAGTCTACTTGCTTACCACAACTTCTGCTTTAAAGAGATAAGTGAATGGTTTTCTCCATTTCTTCCAGGACCCTTGGCATCCAGCTCTGACACAGACCCAAGAGAGCAGAACTGCTGAACACTTCAGCAAGAATGTAGAGGAGACCAGCTCACATCAGGTGCACACACCACTCTTTTTATAAAGAGAGGCACTTTGAACATTGCTCACCTGCTTTTCCATCTCTGGCAGTGCTGCACTATTCAGCTGCTCTTCTTTTTTCGATTTCAACAAGCGATTGAGATCCTGAACAATATCTTTTGTTGTGAAATCTGCCTTCTTCCTGTCTGTAATCAGGATTCCTCCCCTCTGAATGACCTGTTGTTCACAAGCACACACAGTTATCAATTAATTTCAATATTTAAGGGACAGATGTTGACTACACAGAAGCAAACCCTGAAGTGATATTTATTTACTTCTGGGCTGCAGTGAGAGGAGTGACAGACAAGATTTTAGAACTTTTTTTGTTGATTAAAGGGCAAATAAATCAACAAATAATACATTTTGTACCATAAATCAAAGCTCTTTTGAATTAAGATATTGGTCCTTCGTTTTCCCACAAATCAGAGCCTGCATAAAAACCAGAGCTGAGCTTTTTAGAGGTCTTATCTGTCAGCCACAGTGCTTCCCTTACTTGTCTCAGTTTTCCCATCTCTCCTGCAGTGTCTCCTCCTGGCAGCACACACTCCTTTGGGCCCAGCTGAACCAGTAGAGCTTCAAGGTTTGAGAACTGATCATTATCTGGGAACTCACAAACACTCAATTTTCTCAGTGTAGTGTCGACACAGCCCACTCCTACCACTCTCTGTCCATCAGCAGCAGACAGCTTAACCCCCACAACCCCGATGGCTGTGGACATATCATTGTTGGCAAAGAGAACTTCCTCAAACTGGGCAAGATTTCCTGGAGAACCCTATTTAGAAAAAGAAAAATACTTTTTAAAAGGACTGTACACACACACTTTCTTTCTTTCAAAGTAACATCTGATAAAACTCAGTACTGAACAGTCCGTTCATATAAAATACACAGCTATTCTATTTTTTTAACCATTTGAATTTTACATATCACCTACACAGAGGAAAGCACTTCATGTTTCCTTTATTTCCCAACCTATGGCAAAGACACAGAGCAAGCTCTTTCAGCCTTAGAGCACTAGAAAAGACAGTGATATGTATAACAGCTATATAACCAATATATAACAATCAGGTGTGATTTTTCATCATCAGTGCCTTAAAACCCCGAAACTTCAACAAGGAAAAAGCTATGGGGTTTTTTTTCTTTCATCTCACAATTACAAAGAAAGGTTGAAAATTGTACCTTGTAAGCTAAATACCAGTCATTTTCCTTAACAGATTTGCTCCCTGCTTTGTTCTTATAAACTTCAACTCTGTAATGACGAACCAGAAGCAGGTCCCTCACAAAAGATTCAAAGTTCATTTTACTAAGCACAACACTCTCAAGCTTCTGAGTTCCTAAAAAACAAAAAAATAATAATTATGAGATGCCTGAATTTGTTCATAAAGCTTATTTTCTTATTATCCGTAATCAAAATCCCTGAAAAGAGCCTTCAGAAGACACTGTCTTAATATCAAAGAAGCAAATGTAGAATCCATGAAACAACACAAACCCACAACATTCAACTGGTTAATACTAATGAAGAAAGCATACTCCCTCTCCAACTAAAAACAATATTCAATTCCTAATTTCACTTTATCAGTACATTAATATATACAAAGGGATGTGTTCCTCTCACCCTTCTCCTCTCACAACATTCTTGACTTGGTTTACTAATTAGTATTTCACACATTTTGATCTAACGAGCGTTAGAAGTCTGCTACAGGTTCTCTTTCTGGACAACATCTTTTCTTCCCTGCATAAGCAGCTTCTGTTGACAGAAAAGACTGCCACTCTATTCACACTCACACAACACGCCAAGATATTTCCCTTTCATCATAATTTATCCAGTAAAAACAACATATCATTAAAAAAAAATAACATTTTACATTAAAACCTAACTTAGAAAGTGCCTAATTGACAAATTTCTTGCTTCTGCTCCTGTATGTGCAAGCAGATGATGCGGCTGCCCAGGGGAGCAACACCACTTCTACCTCCCCATCTCCAGCAGCAGTCTACTCACAGAACAAGGTAATTCCACTACTGAGCAAACTGGGCTTTCAGGTGAGTACATTAAGTTTTCTGCCAGGTTAAGAAGTGGAACTAACACAGACTGGTGTCAGACACATTGGAGTTAAGATGACACACCAAGCAACAGGGACTATTACATCCCTCTTTTAGCAGCATGTTTTAATCACATTTGAGGCTCTTCCCTCCTTTTACATAAAAGATGTTAAACAGCAAACTTCCACCCCCATAGGAACTTATGGGTTAATTTTAAATAGGATTTTTTGAAACAGGTAAAAAAGTCTAATTCTACCTAATTACATTCTCTTCCCCAGGGCAGAATTGTCCAACAAAACACAATTTTTCTTATTCTTTCAGTTGAGACAACATAATACAATTGCAGAGGGTGCGGAGCACCTGAAGTTCATGTGCACTTTGAAATCACCCTGAAAACAACAAGTGCAGTTTTGTGCTTTTAGTTGGATATGGTAGGTAAGGCTTTAAAGGGTTTAAAATTGGAGCTGGTAGTCACATGATTACACCTGCAAAATATCTTCTAAATTTTCTAAAAAATCAGCAATAATACTGATGCATGTTTTTAGTCTGGAAGACACATGAAGCTTTGGGGAGAGCTGGGGTTTCTACATGATTTTTCTTCGTATAAGCTCATCACTCACAATAGAAAGGAAAAATTATATGAGGATCTCATGATCTTGTTAATGCTGTTGCTCACACACACAAAAAATAGAGTCATTAGACGACATTTATTTTGCAAAATCTGAGCCAAAAACTCAGCAACGTTGTGTTCCTCGAGATCAAGGCTAATACTAAGTTTTGTATTCCAACAAGATAATTTATCTTGATGCTCTTCCACCTGACATCTGCAAGCTCCACTGCCTTATACCAAGTGATAAACGAAAAGCAGCACGGGGTGGATGGAAAAGAAAACCTTAGGAAACACACAGAAACATTTGAAAGTAAAGAACTTCATTCAGTGATTGCCGGCCTCAATGAACCAGAGCGAACACTGGCACACGGCCACCTCTCTGCGCCCCCCTTCCCGCATCCAGCGGCCCCGGGAGCGGCGGGAAGGGACCCGCAGCACCGCCCGCTCGCTCGCCCTGACCGGCCCCAGCCTGAGCCCACGCCACGCACGGAATGCCACTCTGAGGCCGATCCTTGTGACACCCGCAGGCCTCGGCCTTGGCAAACGGGGCTCC
>JANPWX010000271.1:3563622-3574959 GCA_024734555.1 Trochalopteron elliotii | reverse complement strand
GCTGGATAACCAGCGTGCCCCTGGCAGGCCCTCCTCTGCTTACAGCAGGAATGATGTCCAGAGACCCCCATGTGCTCCCTCCAGCAGAGAGAGCAGCTCCTGCCCTCCCTCCAGGCACGATCGTTCCTCCCAGGCAGCACAAAGAACAAGGCAAATGGCAAAAAAATCCAAGGTTTGACCCCCACTTACACACATGGATTACCCAGCCCAGGGACAGAAAGGGCAGGGACTGGCCTGCAGCACTCAGAGGTATCCCGAGCCCTGGCTACAAGGTGGTCCTCATGCCCAGAATGCTTTAGGTTTTTGATTTTTCATGCTCTTTTCCTTGCACTGTCCTAAGCACGTTTCTTTTTTTGTTTTGTGTGCCTGTTATATCTTGTACTGTAAAGACACAAAGGAATAGAAACAGTATAGGTGACAATCTTTCTTTTGGTGATTATTGTCTAAGAATAATGAGAAATGCCATGTTTCATCAGCTAAGTCAAGTTTTCTTGGAAACTTAGAGAAGTTTCCAAGCAAGAAGTTACCTTTGCATTGCTTTTCATCTTTCCAATCAGAAACCATTGTATCCCAATTCCCAAATTCTTGTATCCCAATACAGCTGCCTGCACACTATCACCTATAGACAAAACACATCTATTTTACATGCCTCAGTGTTTCTTGAATAAACGTTCTGGTTTGTGTACCTTGTACAGAATATCCCCTTGTTTGCCCACCATTGCTTTCTCTCTTATTTCTTCCCTGTATTAGTCAGCTTCTCAAAATTCATCTCCCATCCTTCCTTTCTTCCTCGCTCCCATCAGTTTCCAGCTAAGGAATGCTTTTGGGACCTCTGTTTCTAGATTTTCTCACCTGGCTTCTCACTTCTTTCCAACTGGTGAATACATGCGCTCATCTTTGGTATTTCTTGGTGTCAATAGGTGCTTTTCCAAAGGACCCTCAGATGCCCACTTAAGAACTACTTCAAGTTTTCACACTAAACTAACTTTTTACTGGGCCACCCTGGTCTGAAGGTGGTGCCATGTGGTACCCATTCCACCCCAGGAAATGCTTTGGTGTCCTCTCCTCTGCCCCATTCCTGCCTGGTGTTACTCTTGACTTCTCATCCACACTTCAGCCTTCCCCTCCCAAACCCTTGTGCTGTACCCCTGAGGTAACACAGCTTTTCCAGCAAAGGCCTTCAAACCCTTTCTGGATTTTGTATTTCAAACCCCATAAATGTATTTGTTGAAGGATCACAGGTGGTTCTTGTGATGAAGAGGAAGTCCAGTCTGCCTTCATTTGACATAAGAAGAAAGGAGCAAAACAGGCAGGTCTCTGGAGCTTTGACAGCTTTGTAGTAGCCCAAAATCTTCCTCTTATCTCCAAAACAATTGTAAAAATGGCAGTGTTTTGGCAAGCCAAATATTTTTATTTTTGGATTGAATAAATGTTCCTTTCCTAACCTTCTTTTCAGAAGCAGCTGAACTATCTGGTCTGATACTTCACCAAAAGTGCTTGCTTGCAGCAGTACTCACATAGTAAATTCAGCCTGAACAACTGTCATTTAGCAAGTATATTACCTTAGGAATGCACTCACAGTGTCAGGCAACCTTGCCAAGCATCGATAATACCAGGTCAGCCCAGAATACACATTTTGAATAGCTGGGACAGCTTCTCTTTGTACACTGATGTCTACAGATAAGGCAGGAGACAGGACAGGGAGAAAATTAGTGTCCCATACAAACATCTGGAGACAGTGTGGACTCCAGGGACCTCACTGTCATCTTCAAAAGCGGTAAAATAATGCCTGCTAAGCTGTAATTGCTGCGTGTTTCCGCGTTTCCCTCTCTCTGCCCCGGGCTGGTTGCACCTCCTCCTCCAGCGCTTTGCTCGAGGCAGCTCCGCAGGCTCCCGTTCGCGGCGAGCCTCCACAAAACCTGGCCGCTAATGCCCTGAGCGAGGTGACCACAGCCCGCGAACAACATTCGTGTTGTGGCACCCCTTGCACAGGACAGCTCAGCACTGATTACCTTCCCTCGGAGCCTCTGCCCTTTTCAGTATGCCGTTGTTCTTCCCGGGCAGCTCCAGCAGGGACCGGCTGATCGGCACAGCTCAGCCCTGAGCGGGGACCATTTCCCTGGAGCCGGGCTGGGTTGATCACTGTAACAGAGCACTCCCTGCTTTTTCCCTTGCCTACCAGCAGCCACGGGCATGAGATGTCTGTAATTGTTATGCCCATGGAGGGTGGAAGAGTCCTGCTAACCTAGACCTTAATTAATTTATTTTGCCTTCTTAGGCATAAGTAGCGTACAGAGAAAAGTTACAATGGGTTTTCAGTTAGGAAAATGGATGTCCTTTAGCCACTTTACTGGGGAAAAAAAGAGAAAAATAAAATTCTTTTTCACCAGTGGTTAATTAGTATACAGCTGTGATCAGTGGCAGCTCCAATGCTTTTGAGCTGGTGGGGATGTCAGCAGAAAATCTGGTATCAGACTGATGTGCATCTGTATGTACACACATGTCGTGCAGCAGAGACTTAACATTAACAGGATAAGAATATTTAGATTACGTAGCTTTGTAAACAGAAAATGCAGCTGTTGCCTTGTAGAGAACCTTTTAACTGTCTTCTGTTTACTTTTTTCACTCAGATTTGGCACAGCCATGCTCTACTTGGCAGGCAAGTGTAAGAATTCTGCAGTGCATTTAGAGGATAGTAGAGAAAAAAAATCACTTCTTACGTGTATGAGGTTTTCACACACTATAAACTGGTCAGTGCTTCCTCTGCCATCAGACATCACCTCCTTTTTATGCATGTCTGCCTTTGCACGTCCCTGCTAAGACAAGGATTTTAACAAATCTCATAACACTCTCTGGGTTTGGGATCAACTATTCTGAACATACAAGGCACCCCTGCAGTATGCCTGAATGCCTGCATGCCCTGGGATGGACCTTTACCAGACTGCAGCATTTCCTGGGAGCTGCTAGAATTCCCCAACTAGCACTTGTAAAGTTGGAGCAGCAGAGCTGCTACCATTTTTAGTTTCCTAGAATATTTTTCTGGCAATTTTGTGTCATCTGAAGTCACTGTATTCTGGTGATCAAAGTCCAACAAGTGAGGATATAAGTAAACATGGTTCACAAACAGTGTTTTTTCTCTTACGAAACCACTCTGTTCAGGAGGGTAATGGGTACAGTACTGTCAACAGACCCCACAGATGCAACACTGACCTTTCATTTTCTAGCTGTGGAAACTGTGCTTTGGGATTATTCGGGTCTTAGAAGGAAGTTGTATAGATTTTATTGGTCATGCTTTCTCAAATATATTATTAGCATACCCTCTTCTAAATGTCTGTCATTGTCTTTACATAAACATATATTTCATTTTACTCTGCAGTAATAATAATACATATTTGATAGTATAATAATCCATGAGGAAGTAATAGATTTGCACTTGCCTATACAAACACTATTTTCCCATGTTGTACACAGACACTGATATATATTATTACTAGGGTTTCCTGCAGTTTGTGTCTATCCCTCTGTAACACAAAAATCTCATTTACCCAGTCTTAATACATTTTCAATCTGCCCTTCATATGCTTTCTCAAAACTGGCATTACATGAAAAGAAACATGTTCTCTCAACTTTGTGTGGAACTTTAGATTTTAAAAATATGCTCTTTCACGTAAGGAAGTTAATGAATAAGGCAAATGGAAGTATCAAAATATTTACCTAGTTAAAAATTGATGCAGAGACCACTAGTCCTTTATGAAGTTCTATTAGTCTGTTTGTTTTACAGGAAACTCTCTTTTTAACTTTGCTGAATGTTTTCCAATAGTATTAAAAAGTAGTATCCAAGTATCAAAATAGTAAGCATTTAATATTTTGCTATTTAATACCATTCTTTTTTTCAGTAGCAATATTTTTTTTGCCATATTGCTCTATATATGAGAACTATCATATGTATATGTGGAGAGTTAACACAATCTGGTAATTGCTTTTTTTTCTTTAAATTTCATCACATTAGTTCTCCTCTCAGTATAAAAAATCTGTAAGACACAATAAGCTGCAGGATACCAATACACTAATTTCTCAGGTATTTCCCCCCTCATCCTTTTTCATTTCCCTATAAATACACACTTTTATGCAGCTGGACAAGTGCAGTGTTTAGTAAATAGAACAACACAAAGGCCAGTATGTCAATAAAATTATTTAGAACAGGAAACTAATGAAAAAACTATTACTGATCACCATTTTGAGAGCTGAGCAGCACCATGTTAGTACCATAGTAACTGAATTTAGAAACAGTGCATTCCCTTCAGTTATGGATTTAGTTAAACTCTGGGGTTTTTTTAAATTTCTGTAAACTTTCTGGTTTTCTAAATCCTTGGCAAGTTTCAGGCAAATTTGACAAGGAAGAAGGCCATAATACAGCACTAAGCTTCATATCCAACACAAAAAGCTCCACTAAGAAAAAAAAATGGAAAAGTGTCTGAATGGCTCCCTGTAGTGTGGGAAAAGCAGGGAGAAGATGATGTTCAAACAAACCAATTGGGACAACGTCCAGGCCACACAGCAGCTGTGTACCAGCCCATCCAGTCAAGCCTGCACAGGTGCAGTTCCAGCCCAGCCACAAGTACACAACACCTCTTTCCATCACCCCACAGGCCAGAAACCTGGTGTGAAGGGAGAGGGAAGGAGGAGAGAAAACAATGGCATTAGAATATTGGGGAGAAGAAAGAAATGGCAAGGGCTACCATAGCGCACACATTTAAGGAAGTGGAGGAGACTGAAGCACTGGGGAAGACAATAACACACATGACTCAGCACAAGACTACCTTACTGAAAACTTGGTTTTATTTGGTTAATAGCTTACAGAATTGTACAAAATTCATCACACACCTCAGCAGATCGCCTGCATACCTGGGGAGAGAGGGAACAGCACAGATCAGCAGAGAGAGAGCCTGCTCTGCAGAAGTTATCACTGATAAAGCTGCCTGAAAAGGCTGCAAAACATTCCAGTAAATTCCCTATTACAGGATTTTTGTGCAATATCCCGCACAGCAATGCATGCATGTGAGGTACGACCCTGTTGAAGGGCAGAAGGGATACTGGTGAGCTGTGACAGTGGAGGTGACACCACCACAGTTCAGCAACCTCCCTGTGATATCTAGCAGGCACAGTAATGGGGCACATTTCAGATTTAATTTCATGAACAATATGTTGAATATCCTCTCAGTAGGTTATCCTACTTTTCCTGTTTTAGCCAGGGTGGGTCAAAACATGCACCACATTAGTAACAAGGTTTGTCATTCAGTTCCTTATCTTGCATCTCATTATTTCTTTGGCAACAGGAGTTACAGCATTTCCTTTATAAATCAGATACGCTGGAGGGATTGCTAGCCAACATCCATGGCACAGGTTAGTGACAGCAAAGCAAGCTCTCATGTCCAGGGAAGGCTCTGGGAGGCTTAGAGCCTGTGGAAGTCTCATCACTATCTATGGCACAGAACAGGAAAAACAGCAGAAACAGCTTTTTGCTGTGCAACAGCTTTGCCACAGACAAAAATCACAGTAATGGGGTAAACTGCTCTCTGCCAGCTCTCCCATCAGATGCCAGGCCTGCCCACCCCCAACCCTGCACTAGAGATATCCTAGGCTAGAGGCTTATTTTAAATACTTACATAGCATTGGAAAGATCAGTCTATGTATTCCTGAAATACTGCATTCTCAGCCTGTTCAATTTTTTATACAACAATCTGTATAGTATTATTTCACTCTTGTTGCATACTTTTCACAGCTTTAAGAAAAAATATACTACTGAGATACTAGATGGCTAAAAAACCTGCTAATTGGAGTTCTAGAATATTTTCAAGTATGCTGAGGTTCCATGCTTCAAGGAATCAAACTACAGATTTGTAAGCATGATAACTTAGCAGATTATCATTTCATTGTGGAAGAATTAGAAGCCTGTTTCAAAGTTTTTATTAATTCAAGTCATAAAAAAGTTACAGCAACTTCAAATATGTACAAACTGCCATAAAAACGCTGTGTTCAGTTATACAGGAGACAGTCTCATTACATCATCATGGCTACAAAATCATTACTTTCAATAAAACTCCCACAAGGGTAAAATAACCATTTAGGCATGTATGCTCCAAAACCCTAGTAACAGCAGTTGTCAACTCATTTCATCATCATAGGAAAAAAAAAAAATCAGGGAGCAATAGTTAAGTTTTACTTGAGTAAGATGGGGCATTTAACTCTCCACAAACAGTAAAAGTAGTTGAATGGTTACCAGTCTTGGTTGGTAAGAGTTTTAACAATCATTAAGTGAGCACAATTGCCTCCCTTTCAGGAAGAAACTTTTAAGAGTTAAGATTCATGCCTCCAAAGTTTTCGTTGTCTTCTTGCTTGAATGTGGCTTGTCTTCAGTTGATTTAGTTAAGCATTCAGTCCTCTATGCATTTCATTCATTTCCTTCATCTGGAGGGGAGAAGGTAGAGGGTGATCAACATCTGTGCTACTTCTAAACTTCAAGACTCAATAAGTTATCGGGACTTAACAGCCCAGATTTTCAT
Source organism: Trochalopteron elliotii (assembly GCA_024734555.1). Classification (NCBI taxonomy): domain Eukaryota; kingdom Metazoa; phylum Chordata; class Aves; order Passeriformes; family Leiothrichidae; genus Trochalopteron; species Trochalopteron elliotii. The sequence goes on along the minus strand of JANPWX010000271.1, from coordinate 3,568,396 downwards.
TAGCAAATGGATTTGATCCAGCACTAACAGAACCAACCATGACAAAGCCACTGAGATTTAAAAAGAAAAAAAAACCCAACAAAAAACACTACTTAGGGTACATGCAGGAAGCAGACAATACTATTTAGCTACAACATTGTTTGGATTCCTTCACAAAAGGCTCCACACTTGGCCGTGAAACACCATTTGATATTCCATTGGAAAGCAGCTCCTCAACGGAAACTCGAAGACCCATGCAAATACCTCAGTAAAGGTCTTAGTCACAGAACGAGACTATCAGCACTTCCTGTGGATTGCACAGCCCTTTACTATACATATGTAAAATAGAACTTGCAGTAAAACCAAACCCCACCCCCTCAGCCCTGGGAAAAGCAGCAGATCACCAGTTGCCTTTGAAACTAGTGCAGAACTACAGAGGTGAAAACTAGCTACGGAACTTGAATACTTTCAGTTTCCTTGAACACATCTGAAGTACCCAAAGGGACTTTTTAACCTACAGCAAGCTTGGGAGTTGCTGGATTCTGGTCAACCTCCTCCCCACACACGCACCACAAACAAATTAATTACCTCAGCTTTCACGTACTTCCCTTTCCTCCTCCTTGTCAGGACCTGGAAGAGAAGGACGCAACATTTTTAAAGTCTTGATATACAAGTAACTTCATCTGGTTTTGACTTTAAAAACACAAGACTTGAAGCTGTCCGTTCCCAGAAGTGAGGCAGGTACAAACGAGCTTGTCTGCCACTCTGAACTACTTTAAACCAGGAGGTACTTTGTTCACCTCTATGAATTGCTCCCAGTACTTGTTCTCCGGGTGACACCCTTCAGCTGTAACCTGAAACAGTGACAGTATGCCCATCACCAATTTCCCGTTTCCCAAGTCTGAAGAAACAAGCCAATTTACAAAGGAAGACTTTCCATCAGAGTCCAAACGTGTATGTTGTTGCTTCCCAAATTGTACCAGTAGCATTCTGCTTGGCAGCTTTGTTAGAACTTACCAGAACAACAATTGCAGCCACTATTGCTATTATTACCACTACAATGACAGCAATAAGGCCAGCAGTGAGAGACTTCATGGAAAATTCTGGTGGTATTTCATCAACATAGTAGACCACTGTCTTCTCAAGCTTCACCGGCTCGTTGTCAATGCTGATGTTTATCCCAGCATCATTATGAAAGATGGATTGACCTTTCACCTAAAACAGATAGGAAGAGAGAGACTTGCTAGTTCACATTGTAGTAAGGCATTTATCTCATCACAGGAATAATTCACCTTGCCTTAGCCAGTACACAGCCAGACTCCCAAGTGCAGTGCAAGACACACACCCAGACCCTGGCAGACTTTACCCATGACACACTTACATCTTTCTCAAAGTAGTAGGCCACATCAGCTATATCCACATCTCCAAGTGATTTGTCTGAGGAATTTTGCTTCAAATCAATAGTAATGAAAGGGTTTTCATACTGCAATAAAAATATAGTGTGGTATTAAGAAGAAGGTACTTTAAATCCAGCTATCAAATATTCACCAAAACACTATGATCGAGTTTGTGAACTTGCATCCTGGATCAAGTTTATGGTTTTTGAACTCAAGCCAACTGTTTACAGTAGGATTCAAATTCCACTTTTTCAGTGAAGCAAAGAAGTTATCTACAGACTAAGGAGAGCAGTGTAGTTTCTCAGCATTTCTGTTCAAATACAGCTATTTGCTAACTGCTCACTATTTTGAGAGCTTCTACTGAAACTCACGCAGTATTGCATTAGCCAAATACAAGTTTTTAAAGCTATAACAAAATGAAGTTCTCATACTCTACTAAACATTATGTGCCCCTTACCAGAACACTGGTTATGTAGCGGCCATTCAGCTGATAACGACTGGTAATGGTATCGGTGAAAAACCTGCAAGGATATGAAAGCCATGGCTGTTAAAAACAGTATTATTTCACACATATCATTTGAGAAGTAGAGAAGACCAGTGTAATTGTTTTCTTCTGCAGTCTCTGTGGTGTGTGGACCTCAGCTAGCAGTTAAACCCTCACCTAGTCTCTCACTCACTTCCCCCTGGCAGGACTGAGAAAAGAATCAGATGGGCAAAAGCAAGGGGAAAAAAAAATCAAAAAACCAAACAACCCTAACCAGTTAAAGACAGTCTGGTAAGTGAAAGGGCTGGGTGGGGGAAATATAAAACCTCAAGTGATGTCAAAGCAATCAGTCATCACTAACAGATCAATGTCCAGCCAACCTCTGGGCAATGGCTACTTAGGAAAAAACCTTCCCCCAGATTTATTGTTGAACGTGGCATTATACAGTATAGGCTACCTGTTTAGTCAATTCAGGTCAGCCCTCTCCCCTTCCCAGCCTCTTGCCCATCCCCAGCCTACTCACTGGGGCAGTAGAGTGAGAGTCTGAGAAGGCCTTGACATTATCTAAGTGCTGTTCAGCAGTAGCTAAAACACTGGTGAATTAATCGACACCATTTTGGTCACTGGTCTAAAGTGCAGCACCACAGCAACTGCTATCAAGAAAATTAACTCTGTCCCAACCAAACCCAGTGCACTCTCTTCACACTAGAGTTCAATTAACTCCTAACAATGAAGATGCACTTACTGTAAAATAAACACCTGTGTTAGACTTTAAAAGAGTTTTAGCAGTTTGAAGAGTTCAGAAGAAGAGCTAGAGGGCAGCAGCTTTTGCTCTGGAAAAGAGGTGATCTGATAGCTACAAGTAGGGTTTTAACAAAACTAAAAAAAAAAAAAAAAAAAAAGGGAAAAAGGCTAAACTCTTGATTTCCTCCTGCTGCTCATATGCAGTCCTCTGCCATTTTTGTCTGCTTACTTTCTGAACAGTTCCATCCATTATCTTCCATTTATTTTAGTATATTGATTTGAGGGGAGGAAAAAGCTAGCAATCAATTTAAAATGGAAGCATCTTTAGCAGTTAATTTGTTTTCAACACAAATTAAAGCAATTCTATGAAGAATCTGCAACTTACTTCTAAAACGTCTTACAGGTCTGACAACACTTTTAGCAACTGTTTAGAAATACACTAGATGTCTAGTAGGACATGCATACACTATCATGACAGATTACTATCATCACTTACTTCTTTAAAGATTCAGCGTTCAGAGGAGCATCTCTCTCAGCATGTTTCATTTCAATAATGATCCACCTGAAGTAAAATTAATATTCTTGAAGTACAGGCATATAAAACATACCAAAAAAATCTAACCCTAGGCTAAAACAACAGAATAATGAGACAAAACCAAGGAAAGCGAAGTCTCTTCCAAACCCATTCAGTCTCCTTGCTTCTGAAGAAAAAAACCCAGCAGTAACCAAGTGCTGATTGCTCCATCTTCATTCATCCCCAGTGCATCATTCACACAAGGCAGAGCCTCATACAGGAATGTTTTCATGTCACAGCACACCCTGTTGAAAGACTTACATCGTTCTGACTAAGTCATTGCACTTCAAGTCTGCATCATGTTTGTCAGTTCTTCTAACTCCAGCTGTGTTCACACACCAACAGGTGGTTCCATTGCACTGCTTCGCCTTGAAAGCACCAGTACTTTCACACTCAGGATCATAGAGGCCATCAGTATCTTCAAATGCATCTTTTGGTTTCTCACGACGACCCGATTTGGAGCCCATCACTTCTGCTTTCATCAGCAGGCATTTTGAAGTCACTAAAAATAACCAGAAAATCGCGTTACGCAGCATCAGACCACGCATGTCCAAAACAGAGCTCTGAGTCCGTACAAACACAAGGTGACATCAGCAAAAACCAGATTCAAAGCCATTACACGGAAGTGCAATGTCTAATGTGTAGGTGGTGCATAAAATCAATATAACTGGAGTATGTCAGCCTCTCAAGACAAAGGCCTAACGAGGTCGGTGAAACATGCCTTAGGACTCTCAGCTCCCATTTCTCACAGCCAGAGGCTTGCTCACAACTTAGCTGAGCTTGAACCCAGAGTGAGGGCTTGTCACAAGGCTCTTTCTCTCTAAATTTGTAGGAGAAGTGAGGATATGTGCTTGCAAGGAAGCTAAACATTCATCTTCAAGAAATTCTTGCCACTGGAGAACAAATATTGAGGAGGAGGCATGAATCTACATCAGTACAAGTAGAGAAACCCTGAACGCTTATCTTCCAACACAATTGACCTGGAAGACCAGGAAGAAGAACGCCTTCCTTGCCTCCATTGTTTGCTAGGAACTCAACGGTGAGAATCACGTATTCCCCGGCGCTCTGCGGGCGCGTTTCCGTGGCACCCACCCGGCCATGCCCTTTGACTCACGGGTGTTGCAGTCCACGCTGGCGCCGGAGCCGATGGCCTGGCAGTGGCACTGCCCGCTGACCGACACGCAGTTGGTGACACGCTTGTTCTTCTGGCAGACACACGCTGCAAGAGAAGCGCGGCCGTGAACCGGGCACCTCTACGCGCGCTCCACAGCCAGACGGCACGGACAAAGCCGCCCCTCACCGGCCGGGCGTGGTGTGCCCGCACCCCCCGCTCCCTCCCTCCCTCCATTCCCGAGCGAGGGCTCCCTACGCAGCCCTGGGGGCGCGGACAAAGGGGCGCTATTGGCGCCGGGCGCTCCTGCTCGCTCCGCGCCCCCGGCGAACGGGACGAGGGGGGAACGGTGTCGCCACTTGGGGGTACCCAGCCAAGAGCGGGGGGTGGGAGGGGGTCCCGGGCGGGGCAGCTCGGTCAGGAGAGGGGTGCGGGCACTCACAGTTCTGGGCAGTGGCGGCGGCGCAGAACACCAGCAGCAGGAG
>JANPWX010000271.1:3539584-3563267 GCA_024734555.1 Trochalopteron elliotii | reverse complement strand
AGCCGGTAGCGTTCTATAATTTTTCGCTCTTAAACCACGGCCCCCCCCTCCTCCCCCCGCACCTGGGCGAAACTGGATGGGGCAGGGCGGGATCCGCTCCCGGCCCGGCCCCAGCACCGCCCCAGCAGCGCCTGTCCTGCGGAATGGGGAGGTGGAGCGGCGGTGCGGGAGGCGTCCCGAGGCGCGGCCCTGCCCGCTTTTTACCCCGGCTGTGAAACCACCCCGCCTGGGTGGAGGGCTGGCGGGCTGGGGCTGTCGTGGGGAGCCGCGGTACAGCTGTTGCCGCCGCCGTCGAGGGGAAAGTGTTAGTCATCGTCGGGAGCTCCCGGGCATGATTGCCCCGTGACACACGGTCAGGGGGAGCCGAGCCCCTGTCCCTCCCGGCTCGGGGCTTCCCGCGCCCGCCGATGACCTTCGGAGCGCTGGGGCAGTCCCGAGCTCTCTGCCCTGGCCTGGTGGCCCCCGGCTCTTCCCTCGGGACATGCCGGGTGTGTTTCCGCTCCCCTCTCGGCGAGCTGAGAGCAAGCAGGAAATACACTTTACAGCGAGCTCTGTTCGTATCCGGGGGTGCCGGGTGTGAGCTACTCTGTGCTTGACATAAATTCTGATAATTCCTCAGTAAATTAAAAACCAGAATGCTTATCTGTATAGAATCAACGATTTCGTAAAGATCTTTCCTGATTATGTGTTTTGGTTTTTTTTTTTTGGTTCCTTCCTAGAATACATAGTAGATGACTCTTCCATAAGGTTGCTCTGAAGATTCATTCCTGTTGCTGCAGTATCCTCAGTTTCTCGCTCAAAGCCCTGAGTGCTTTGTCTCTGAGCAGCGCGGTTTTGTGGGAACCTACAAAATGGGAGGCAGTGCCAGAGCCTTGACAGGTTGCTGAGGAGGAAACATGGGAAAGCTGGTTGCAGGCTTTAAGATGGCTTTCCAAAGTGTAAAAGTAATGCCAAAATGGAAGACAAAAGATGGGTATGGTGCACCAGAAATGCTTTATGAACCTTGAGTTTATTTATTCACTTAAAAATACTCATCTATCTTTTCTAAAAGATATATTCGCACCCTAAGAAAGAAGTTATTTTAGTACAGGATAAAACCAGAATGATATTCTACCCAAAGACTTGAAGCTTCCTCTTACCAGTTTGCTGCACAGTAAAAACGTGTCTGCTTTTGCACATGCAGATGTCAGTAAGAGAAACTGTTTAAAAACTTTGCATGTTTGAAGTGAAATTTCCAGTGAACTATCATAGTGGTTTTGTCTCTGTGTGCAGCTGTGTTTGTGTTGTACCTGGTTTTGTATGTTGTTTTTGTCTCCAGTGCCCTGCTGCTGTCTCAGATGGGTCCAAGTTAAAGGACTGCTCCTTGGATTTGCTCCTGGCACAGCCTGAATCAGTTTTGCAGCATTTATCTTGATTCTTTTTGTGGTTTTGTGTGGTTTCTGATTGATAAGTATGTTCTTCTGATACACTTGTCAAAGACTCAAAAGGAAAGCTTGGCCTAGCAATATGAAAGCTTGGGAAGACTAAAGTCTCAGATATGGACTTCTTGTGTTGCTTTCATCAAGGGATGGCATTTTCCAGAAAGATGAGTAGGATCAATAAGCTCAGAAATGTCTGCCTTACTATGAACCTCTTATTCCATGTTAAAGTACTGGTTTGTTCGAGATGAGAAGAGCTGTCTTGTCATTATCAAATTGCTGAGCTGACCTACGTAAGCCTTGATAATAAGGACCAATAAATTTTATGATAGGCTTTTGCCTTTATTTATTTTTTAAATATGTAAATGTTGAAGAACAGAACAGGCTGGGTACAGCTAGTCCTCTTTCTTCTTCTGATCCTTGTTCTGTGTAGGTAAATCTGTGCCTAGTTTTACAAATCCAAATGTGAAGAAGTTATTGTTTAAACATTGCTCAGTATTTTGGAAGGAGAGTTGCTCTGTGTGAGGTCATTTACCAGCAAGGCAATGGAAATGAGGGACCATTCACAGCAGAGTTAATCTTAACTCTCTTTTCAGGTTATTTTGAGGGCAGCTTCTCAGTAGAATCAAAGCCAGTGGAGCAGACATGAGGCTAAACAGGTACAAGGGCCTGAGTGTTGAAGTTTATTACACAGGTACCCTGGTGTCTGGGGGGTTGGGAGGCAGTATTGTTTTTGTACCTTTTGTGGTGCTTGTACCTCTTTGTGCTGACATATGTGACCATATTCAATGGCTATTCTATATTAGCTTTGCTCAGCACACAGCTCTAAAGGTAAGGCCTCACATATTGGTTATAAACAGGATAATTTTATCAGTTGTTGGAGATACCTCCTCTTATCAAATAGCTGACTGCTGATTAGGCAGCGCAGTGTAGGCTAGTTGTGGTTTACTCTTATTAAAGCATAATTAGAGCTCAGACAAATTATAATTTAAATGCTACGAGCACATTACTGGCTCTACTATATAGCAAAAAGAAAAGAAGTTTTGGTCACCAAACTCTACATACCCAAATTATGTAAACTTACATTAGGAAAACTCATGTGATCTGTATTTTTCTACTTTTGCTCTGTAATTTACATCGGATCCAGTTCTGTTTAGAGAATAAAGTATTAGTTCACTAAAATACTCAACAGGCATTGACTCCAGGGGGAGATTTTCTATTGACTTGAGTGAATCAGATCTCAGGAGATAAATCCAGCTCTTTCTGAAGCCAGTAAGAATTAGTGTGATACTGGGATATGGTGTGAGGTAATTTCCAAGTCTTCACTAGAAATTAGGTAAGTGGGCTCTGTGAAACTCCCCAGGCACAGAAAAGGGACACAATCTGCTTTCAGAGAAAGTCTCAAGGTGTATGAGTCACTTGTGAAGTATCAGGAAACGATGCAAGGTGGGGCTGTGACATGCACTGTGGTCAGCAGATCAGAGAGATGAGTGGAGAGACCGTGATCAATGCCACCGGGGTATTTGGCAATCTCAGTCTAACTGAAATTCTTCAGAGGCTGCAAACCTGATTGGTTTTGGGTGTACCCTCCTAAAGATAACCAGTCTCATCCCTAGAAAATAGGTCATGTATGATACCAAATTGTGAACCATAGTCTTATTAGTCTTTTTCTAACAAAATTAATGGCTTTTGAAAATTCATTACCTTTAACTGGCTAAGGCTGACAAAGATTGAAACAACCAGAAACACTGATGCTCAAAAGTGCCAACAGGTATTTTGGACAGCAGACATTGCTACGTATATCATTATATTATAGACTTGCTCAGGAACTTTTTATTAGGACAACTTCAGAATGTTTGCATTCAACTTTTTTTGTCAGACTTCATCATCTGCATAGAATGAAACCTTGAAAGAATTGTAGGAAGATGACTGTCTTGAGAAATTATGTACGTACCTTGTCCATTATGTGTTTCTGAAGATTCCGTGTTGTCACAAATCAACACATGCTGCTGCTCAAAGGACTGTAATAAAACTGGTGCTTCTGTGTATTTTATTTTTCCTGCCTGTTTGAAAACCACCAGAAAACAGTAAGTCTTGTTACACTGATTTGAATAATGAGAACATTTGAAGTCCTGGAGAACTTAAATGTCTTGGCCATATGGAGGTGGTCAAGTATAAAGCCAATAAGAAAATAAATGAGCAGTCATGCCTTTCTGCTAACTGTCTAACTATTTCCAAACACTGTTAAAAAACAAAACAAAACCAAAAAAACACCAACCCCCCCCCCCAAAAAAAGCTATTTACAAGTTTGGGTCCTTTTAGTCTGTTTCTAGATTATTACTTATTTTTTTAATAATACAGTGCTTGTGCATTTTGACAAAACTTTCATGCACACTGAAGATGGAAATTAGTTCAGAGGCAGTGGCAACCCTCACAAAGCTGTCCTCAGCTTCAGAAGCCCACAGCTTGGGTCTCTACCAGGCTGGACACCTTTGAAAGTAAGAGTAGCTGCTGAGAGGTACAGGGCTCTTGGTTCAGAGGTTCATACAACTAGACAGGGTGTAGCCACAGGAGAGAAATGCTCATGCAATTAATGTATGTTCTATTTGTGTCTTTGAGGATTATAGAAACCAACCTGTCTGATATGTTGTGGCATCCTCACTTCTCTGCCAGGGCTTAGTCTTAACTCCAGAGGGTGGGGCCAGTAACAGGTTTGTCACCCTCATCTTTACGTACCTGAAAATGCATCTCCATGGCTAATAATGACAGCATTTTTTGAACATCTATTGTCAGCATTCAAAGCTGCTTAAAATAAACAGCATTAAATGTAAAAACTGTAATAACTCCTCATCCAGGCTACTGCACAGCAGTGAGGAAACCTAATTTCATACTGTGCCCAATCTCTCAAGTTTGTGGTGTTTGGAAGGGGTCCAGAGGAAAACACGAGATCACAAGTCATAGTAAAAGAAGCTCTGTTTACGCTAAAATTGTTCAGTTTTGGCGTCTAGGATACTTGATTTTTCCCTCCCCCTTTTAGCCATTCCCTGTGAAAGAAGATACAGATGGAACTTTGTCGAAACACTTGTTGAAAATTATTTGAGAGAGTCCTAAGTAGTTTTTACCATGCTTTATTGCGTGACAACATCTCTGGGCTGTAGGCAGAACTGAAGCAGATGGTTACACAGAGAGAGAGTTGTCCTGTCTTTCAGTGTGGTGTTATCATTGAGTAGTTCTGTCATAAAGCCTGCCATCAAATTTACTTGTGCTGGACTTGTGCAGGTTGCCATGGGGCTAGTGTGGATTTAAAGTTTGCCAGGTAACCCACAGACACGGCTGTACCTGGCAGCGAGCAAAAGCCGTGTATTCCTCAACGAAAACAGGGTCACAACATGCAGTTTCCAGGGAGCAGTTAAAATGCTGTAAATCCCCACCCACTCTTGCCTCACTCTAATTTGTGTGCACAGTCATACCCCAAGCAAAGGTGAATAAATACACCCATGAGCTGGGGAGAAGATCTCATCCCACAAACACCAACATAACAGGCAGCAGAGAGTGGGGTTAAAAGAGCTGGGCATGCCGTTATTGTTTTGCTTTTTTTGTCCCTCACTGAAATAAATTGCTTTTGTGTCGTGATTACTTTTATAGTATGAGTTTCCCTTATTTTTTTCAGTTAGCAATAGCTGTTACCAAAGTTCATCTGTTTTTCTTTGCACTTTAATTTACAGCCCTTGTACTAGGCATTTTATTGCTCCAACCTCTGAGTGAGAGAATTTTACAACTTATGATTACTGAACTTGGTGAAACAAGAACGCTTTTTGACCTGTTGTGGAGTAATTATAGACTCCATTGCTTCTTGGGAGGGGCATTCAATGTTTAACAAACTGTGGTAATTCTAGTTTAACTGTGTGGAGCCTGGACCATTGGATGGGAGTTAAGAAAAGTAAATCCTGGACTTTTTCCAGGTCACATTTTAACTTGTCTGGTTTTAGTCTCTAAAGGGCTGTCCTTGAAGTTCTGCCTTCCCACTACTGAACTTGATGCTGCTCCTTTCCTAGCAGTACGAGACCATGGGAGCCAATTTATTTGCATATGAAAAGAATTTTCTCTTGCTTCAGAAATTATTAAACACTACTTTTGATTAATCCTTTCATGGGGTGAGTCTTGGGGAGAGCAAATATGGCTCTTGACAACAGAAAAATAGTCCTGTCTTAATTACCACTATTGTTTCATATTATAGGGGCTGTGGTCATGGACAAAGATTCAATTGTGTTCAACAGTATAATAACAGAGACTAAATAGATACTATGTTTGAAAGAGTTTGTGACCTGAATTATGTGACCAGTAAACTTTGAAACTGGAAAACAAGATCAGAAAGATTTGTTGAGATTTACACATTTTGCCCAGTTATAGAATCATAAGCCAGCTAGCTAAAATTTGAAGGGTCCCACCTACTCTTTAGCCACTCAAACAGCTATTATTTAGGAAACTTGCTTTCAGGAAAAGAATTAGGATATTATTTTGAAAGAACCAATGTTTTTTTAATTTTGATGTCCGTAGATAATAACATAAGATATATTTCCTGGATAATAGGTTCCTTGGATGTTTTGCAGTTTAGTGTATTAATGTGTATGCAAACATTACATCAGTGAGGCAAAGCATTTGCCATTATTAGCTAGATGGAATGAAACACTTTTTAGCTAATGCCATTTTATAAAAATGTTTTCTTAAGTCAAATTCTTGAAACTTTCTCTGTTAAGCTACGTTTTCACCTGGAAGATTTTCAAAATCTGGTGTTTTTCAGTTGCTTTTGATAGGAAAGAGGAGTAAAGGAGCAGGTGGAAAGTTCCCATTTTTCAGTGTGAACGTAGGCAATCCAGTCCCTCTGCGCATGCCCAGCAGCACAAGGGCAGCGCCCTGGGCACAGTTGCACACACCTGCTCCTTGCTCCTGCACCTGCCTCTCAGGAAGCATGCTGCTCTTGGCATCTGGAACAAATGTCTCCAGGGCCATGGAGGCAGAGAGGACTCCTGTTTATTAGGGCTCTTTGCACAATTCAGCATGAAGAAACGGCATAGGCACAACTGGGTAACAAATATAGCTATGGTTATTAAATACTTGCAAATCCAAAATGCAATCTTCAGCAGCTAAAAAAGACTTAGAATATGATGGATGATGTCAGAAGGTTAAAGGAAAACACTGCAGGCCATCTCCTTTCACTTTAATGTAAAATATGCATAGCTAGTTTTGAGTTGCTAATGTTGAGACATATCATTCATCTTTTGTGGCATGATGGTGAAGACCTAATGTAGTCTATCTCATCTATTTATTTTTATAGAGAAATTGGAACTCTTCAGATAAGACTACTTTGTTTCATTTACAACCAGCACACAGGTGCCAATCCTTAAAAATAAATCTTAAACACTTTGCCTGTCTGCTTTGAATTAGTTAAGTTCATACAGGATATATCAGTCTATTTACAGTAGGAATGAACAAGTTCAAACTTATGTCCCAGGCACTTTATAGAGATTTGTTGCTGCAGAGTGCTTGGCTGTTTTGAAGTATGCAGGAGCAGCAGGTTTAAACATGCACTGTGTTTGCTGGCAGCCTCCACTTTCCTTTACCATTTGCTCTATTAGTCTAGTCACTACACTTGTTGTTCACTGCATAATTTCCAAGTAATTTTTTCCTTCTAGTTCCTGAATTTCTCAGTACCTGAGAATAACTACAGCTGTTTTGGGACTTAAATATTAGAAAACACTGCTCTATGCTCAGGTGTTCTTTCATGGAAACAAAGCTGGAAACAATTTTCCTGCCTATCCATTCATCAGTGATATACATTTAAGTGGCACTGAACCATTTTTAATTTTAATCATACTGTAACATTTGTTAAAAACAAGGATTTAACTGCAAGGCACCTCTCCAGTATCCTTGCTTACTGCCTCCAGCAGCAAACTGATGAGCTGTGTTCAGTCTGTTATGCTTAGCCCCAGTCCAGGCACCATCGTGCCCTAATAATTTGTTTCACACAACACATCTAAATCCTTACTCTCTCTTCCCACATATAAAACAGGTTTCTGGTGACAGATGTGGGTTCAGGTGGTTCATCTGTTCCTCTTTAAATTACTTTAATTTACTGCTGTGACTTACTACAACCTTTACTCTGACAGAATTAACCTCATGTCCAAACTTTACTTTTTAGATGCATGTTTCAGTTTCACTATGGGTCTTTAGCTCTCAATGTGTAAACATTTCATTTAGAATGTATTTGAGAGGCCAGGTTCCCCCAACAGGGTCAGCAGTCATCTCTACAGGGCAGAGAGACTTTTTTTTCCTATTTCATGCTCTGCAGGAAATAGGAAAGGTCTGTAACTGAAAAATACATATTTTGTTGTGGATAATGATCTGTATTTAAAAGAGTCAATGGTGGTTCTTCATGACTTTGTTTGAAAAGAAATACCAGGTGTTTTACCTATGGTATTTTAGCTTTTTTAGGCAAAAAAAAGTTCACTGGAAAGGATATCAGAGGCCAAAAGCATCTCAAAAGCATCAAAACCTGAAAAAAAGTACATATATCCTAAATGTAATTTATAAAAGTACTATCCCTGTGTTTTTCCTTGGTGATGCTTCCTAATCTATATGTAAACAACTCATTCACTGAAAAATTTCAAGTTATTTTCTTCATTTAAAGGAATCAAACTGCTCTGCAGCTGCTTTTTTGGACCAAATACTGGATACCTATATAACTATATATCTCATACAATGGAGGGGTTTTTTCCTTCTCTTTTTTTTTTTCCTTTTCTTTTTTTTCCCCCAGAAATAAGAATTTGTAATAATCCAGCTCTTTCAATCCCAGGTCTTAGTAATTTTATTCTTAAAAATTTTATATAAAATAATAAATTATATGCACACATTTGTATTTATATTAAAATTATTTATAAATTTGTATATTAAAATTTTAATTTCAAACTGTGATTACGCATAGAGATGAAGAGTGGCTAAACTGATTTAATGGCTACCTACAGGAAAGGTTAGGAAAGAGGTAAAACATGAAACCCCGTGTATTAGGCTGGACAAATGCTTCATTGTCTCGGTTAAAATGGCTGGTGGTGAAACAGCGCTCCCTGATGTCCAGCAAGCGACTTGGACGTCCAAAAGCTCCATTCTTCCCCATATTCTTGGATGAATTGTTCAACAACCTTCTGAATGTTGTAGCTAACAAAAAGCAAAATTGGGAACCAGTTAATTTCACTATCTCATGCAGAGGACTTAGAGTCAGGTAAAGTTCTGATTCCATATTGTCACTGGGTTCAGGGATCAGCCTTTCCATGTTGATGTTTTTCCATAATGCTTCCAAGTTAAATCCTTGAGTCATCCCCTTCTCAGCCCTACCTCAGGCTGCAGAGTCCTGCAAGGAAAGAAGGGTAGAGTTCCAGACATTCTCACAGCTCCCTCTCACAAATTCAGTTTCCTCAGGAGTCTGATCCAATGTTGTGCAATGGGTCTTAATCAGAGCAGAGACCTGAGTCCTGGCAGGCTGGGGACAGTACACTGGTGGGAGAGTCACAGTACCTGTTCAGTAACTTGATTGTGACAAATTTTTGAGTGAATAAAGAAGTCTGTTAATATTTTGTTGCAGAACCACCAGCCTAAAAATAACTTTGGATGTGAGAGACCTACAGGAAGTTCTGTGTGGATAAAGATTGACATCGTAAGTCACTTTTTATTGATGTAAAGTTGTACGGAATAAGGAAGTATGAATGTCACAATTATCATTGCAGCTTCATGTTTTGCAATAGGGAAAAAAAAAGAAGATATCTTCCTGGTCTTAAAGATTAAGATGGCTATGTGGAAGTTTCTGTAACCTACCCTTCCTCTGTTTTTCACAGTTATTAAATTAAGAGTAGTTAATTGATGAGTACTTTGAATTCCTTAGATGAAAAGTAACATGAAAAAAAAAAAAAAAGAGAACAATGAATGCAGGATAACTCACTGAATATGCATCCAAGAAGAGAGAACATCAAAGAAACAGACTTTTGCCCTGCCGATGTATTTGGTATCATCTCCACCTCACTGCCAAGTTTCCTGATTTCAGCCTGTTGCATACAGAGATGTTGTTAGTTGGTACATTTATCACTTGGTATGTTTTTTATCTCTCTCCCTGATCAGAAACTTGGCGTGATCTTTCCCTGAATATGCTCACTAACTCCGAGCACATAAATAATGTAGCAAATTATTAATAGAAGATGAAGAATGTGTAAAGAGGCCTCTTTTCTCATTACCATAACAAATGAGGCCAGTTACACTTTAATTGGCCTGCACAGGGGGAAACAATGAAAATGAATGTATGTCTTGCCATCGTCCTAGGATAAATCTTTAGCTCTAATAAGAAAAGGCAACAGTAAGATTTCACACTGAATCTTATTAGCAAAGGGATTTTTTTCATTCTTCTTGTTACATAGGCTGCCTTAGATTAATTGCATACTACTACCTGCATTAATTGCCTCTGTGGAAAGGTAGCAGCAGGGTATTCTGTACCTCTATTTTAATGATCTTTAGAGTCAGGTATCCCTTCTCCTTCATGCCCTATGTCTCCTGGGGAGATGTTTATCATCCTCTGGAGATGTTTTAATCATAGAATCATAGAATGGTTTGGGTTTGAAGGGACCTTAAAGTTCCAATCCCTGGCCATGGGCAGGGTGGGACACCTCCCACTAGACCAGGTTGCTCAGAGCCCCATCCCACCTGGCCTTGAACAGTTCCAGGGATGGGGCATCCACAGTTTCTCTGGTCAACTTATGCCTTGCCACCACTCTCACAGAAAAGAATTTCTGCATAATATCTAACCTAAGCCTACTCTCAAGTTGGATCCATTCCCCCTTATCCTGTCACTACATCCCTCGTAAAAAGCCAGGGAAGGAAGGAAAGAAGGTTTTGCAGCGCTGTTGGGCAGCCGAGAGACCCAAGGCAGGCTTGAGACCGGCCCACGGCGGACACAGCGGCAACAATCCCCCCCGCCATGCCCAGGGGCCTCCGAGCCCCGCTCCCATTGGCGGCGCCTTGGGCGGCAACAGGCGGGGCGGGAGGAGAGCGCGCCCCGCCTCTCGATTGGCTGGGACGGCTGCCCCGCGCACGCTGATTGGCCGCGAGAGACGCCACTCGAGGTGCGGAGGTGTGAGGGGAGCCCGCTGAGGGAGGCGGGCAAGGGCGGCTTTTCGCTTTCGCGCCGGGAGCCAAAATCGCAGCTTCGCCTCAGGGGCCTTTCGTGTTCATGCGGCAGCCGCCCAGGAGCTGGGGAGACAGGTAGGCTGCTGTGAGCCAGCCTCCAACAGCCCCCTGCCGAGAGACCTACCGGAGGCGTAAATACATTTAAGTCCGCCAAAGAAATACCCTTCCTCACTCTACATTTGGTATCCCCTTAAATTTTGCCGTCACAAGCACCCCAGGTGCGTTTCCTTGGTTGTGCCTTCAGGGTCTGTCCAACTTGAGGGATAAATTTAATTCCCAATGGCAATTAGGAGCTCAAGATTTTATTTTAAAGTTCCATGGTTCAATCACAGTTCTGCTGCGTTAATTCTATTAATATTCCTTTTAAAAAAGGACACAATCACAAATTGGAGAGGAGGAACACAAGGTTTTTGGTCATCTGTGTGGAGCTACAAGGACCTGACAAACAGCAACTTTTCCTGGAAAGGCTCTTTTCCCATTTAACAGAGTTGACTAGAAAAAGCAAAATTGAAGGCTCTTTCTACTGAGGAAAAGAAAGCTTTATAAAATTAGAACTAAATCAAAGAACTCTATGTGGCTGTCTTAGGGCACAAGACTAGATAATCAGTACTGATAAAATTAATTCTCCATCTGACATACAAGCTCTACTGAAACATTTCATGTGAACAAAAATGTACTAGTGCTGAAACTGACTATTTTGTAGTTAATTTCTTCTTATTTTTTTTGACAGGAACCTTTGCTTAACGAAATGAAACACAATCTGGTGTGTCAGACACCTCCCACTGTCACTGTTCATGTAAAATCCAGTGTATCCAGATCACATCAGCAAAAAAAACTTACTAGACTAAAGAGACCTGCTTTTAAAGACCATCAAGAAAATGGTGAAAAAGGGGTTCCTAATCAGAAATATAACTGTTCAAAGGGACCATGTCTAGTTATTCAGCGTCAGGAAATGACAGCTTTCTTTAAATTATTTGGTAGGTTAATAATGTGAGATATGAATGGATTGACTGAACAGAATGATTTCTAAGCTCAGTAATTTTGAGAGTGCTTTTTATATCAAAACTAATGGCAATTCTGTATCAAAACATTTTGTTGTTATATTTTGTACATAAATATTGAATGTTTAAGTTAAAAATACTTTTCATTGGTTTGGTAGCCCTTGTATCTTTTTTTTAATTACAAATGAAAGGTGGTTTGCTACTTTTTATTTTATGATAATTTTCCTTCCTAATTTCTCTTATATTTCAACAAATGCATGTAAAACAATGTGCATCTTGTTTTACACAAGGCTTAAAAAAGGACTCTTTGACTCTTAAACATGTTATTTACTGTGGGAATAAACTTCTGGAGGGGGAAGTGGAATGGGAAGTTGATCTAAGGAGTTGGAGCGTCTCTTCTTTGTCTCTTACATATGAAGTTTTGTATTTATTTAATTTAGCAACAACATTGAGTAATAGTGGAAGATTACAGCTGGTTTTTATTTGACCCTTAAATAGAGAAGTGAATGAGAGTTCGTGGTAATTACGGTACATGGTCATGGACAATGAAGCACTGACCAAAAATAAGCAAGTATTGCCCTATAAAGGCTGCCAGATAATCAAGGTGCAGGATATCTCAGCAGTCTGTAGTTCTGAAATAATGGTGTGCTATCACCTGGAAGCATGTAATGCAGGAAGAAATTATGCAAATAGAAAAAAATACTGGTAACTTTTCACTTTTACCTGCTGTTACTGAGAATGGATGAAATGCAGTCACCAGATTTTCCATCTTGCCTTTCTGGTAGTTTGTTTTCTTTTGCCATATAAGCTTTTTTCACACCTGACTTCTCCTCCCTCAATTTCTCTGTTCCCTGCTGGTGGGTCTAGCTTATTTTCTTTTATTTGGTTTGATGAAAGGCCATCTGTCATTTATTTATAAATACCTTCTAACACATGGTTTTGGTGTTTGAAATGCTACAGCTTTCTCTTGTTACAGATGATGATCTAATCCAAGACTTCCTTTGGATGGACTGTTGCTGTGAAATTGCAGACAAGGTAAGTGTATTTCCTTCTTAGTTAATAAACATACATTGAGTGAGAATTCTGCCCTTTATTACTTGATACTTTCATGCAAATACAGGACATCATCTTTTTCTAATGGTTTCACATGGAAGTTTTGAGAAACTTGATCCATGCTTTCCTCATTGTTAAAAATGATGAAAATATCTTGGTGCAAGGTGTGTGAATCAGTTTAGGAAATACTATACCTAAATAACACATTGATACTTCATTTTACATTTCAAAACAGTATCTCTTGGCAATGACTTTCGTTTATTTCAAGAGAGCTAACTTCACACCAAGTGAGCATACCAGAATCAATTTCTTTGTGGCTCTGTAAGTACTTTAAAATTATCTGGTTTTATTAGGATAAACTTTGCATTATTTCTTTATGACACTGATAATTATGTGATGAGAGACTTCCTTGAGGCAGTATATAAACAACCTGGGGGTTGGATCTAGTGTGTGGCATCTCTAGGGGATGGCAGAGGGGCTGGAACTAAGTGGTTTGTAAAGTCCCTTCCAACCCAAACCATTCTGTGGTTCTATGATAATCTACATACTGTTCATAAATAGTGCAAATTCACCATTCTTCCTGTGATGGAACCAGCTTGAGCAGCAGACAGGGGTTGCTTGCATTGGTGTAGTGATACACACAGTGGCATTCTGCCTACCAAACTGAATCTGGGAGCTTTTTAAAGCATTACAAGAAATATATGCAGGACAATACACAGCAACATATACATGGCTCACAGATGCTCACGTAAAACCCAATTTCATATCTTTGCCAGCCTTTAAAGCATTTGTATCAAAACATTTCACCATGATGGGCATCTCAGGAGTAACTTGCTATTAACGTTTCTGTCAACGTTATTTACATCAACTGTAAAAACATTGCTAGAGAATTTCTGAGAACTTTTTTGAAGAGCTGTAAAATGCCTATACTTTGAAACAGTGGTGGAATCAGTAATCCATCTTTACCAGGCCTACGTAACCCTCTGTATTTGGCTATACCTGCAGAGGGTTCTGCATTTTCTTTCAGTGTTATGGTGCTCAGGTAATTTTTTTTGGCAACATCACTTCTCAGATGCTCTGATTTACACACTAGTGCAGGGGCAAAGGTGGCTGTTCCTTCTACTGTCACTGGTACTGTGGGTGACATCCACAGGGCACGGAGCAGGGAGCCCTCTGACTCCAGTGAAGGGGGAAAAGCCAGGCCAGAACAGTGAAAGATTAGAAGGGGATAAAGGGTCTGGTGAGACTGGGACTACAGAGAATACTGGGGTCAGGAGCAAGTGGGAAAACTGGGGAGGAGACTAGAAGTCCAAATTTTTTCAAGTGTGATTTACAGGAATTTAGTATCACGTGGATCCAGAGGAAGTAAACATTTTCCTCTTGTCTGAGAAGACAATCCAAAACTAAAAGTAACAGATAGTGAATAAAGGGAAGAACAGAGACATTAAAAAAGTAATTTAGGTTTTTCATTTATAACTGAAGCTAGAGCTGTATTTAGTTGTTTTGTTCCTTATTTAATATGAGCAACATAATTTTCCAAGAATAGCTAAAATCTATAAATTAAAAAAATGTAAAGTTTAAGATTTCACAGGATAGTTTTAAGCCTTATTTAAAGAATCAATCAGAAACTGTTCATTTTAGTTCAAGGGTTTCTTGCCAGCTTGGAGAAAGATGTCAGGATGTGTTAGTTCTTGCTGATCTACGAATTTAGGAAACTCTAGGGTAAAACATATTTTATAAAAGCTTGGGGTTTTTTACCCAAAGAATGCATATGGAACTAATGAAGAAAATACTGTATTTCAGAGAGAAGGCTGTACTTTGTTAATGTTTTTTCCTCACAGTACTAGAAAAAAGAACCACTGCAGTATATCTGTTATTTTATGTTAGAAATCATTCTAATATAGTGGTTTAAGATTGAATAATATTTACAAACATAAACATATATATATATATTTGAAGGTATCTGGCAAACACAGTTGAAGAAGACAATGAAGAAGCAAAGTATGACATTTTCCCATGGGCTTTGGGCAAAGCCTGGAGAAAGCTCTTCCCTGATTTCTTAAAGTTAAGAGATCAACTGTGGAGTAGAATTGACCACAGGGCTATTGTAAGCAGACGCTGCTGTGAAGAGGTAGGGAGGGAGATTTCATATTGTAGATGCTAAAATCACAACAATTAACACCAGCTAGCAATTTAACTCTGTACACAATCCACAGGAAAGAAAAGATGCTGCTAAAATGTAATGGTCCATTTATCCTCCATGATATTTTTTCCTTCTCTATTTAAAATACATTGTTTGAAACTGTGTTTTTAAAGTAAACTAGAATATTTTATATTGCACTACTGTTAAAAATGAAGTTTCTATTGGCTAGAATCTGCTTCATACAACTATCTTATTAAAAATCTACCTTCATTTGTTTCACTTCATCCACTCTAGAAATAATTTTGTGTACAATTTATAAGGGAAAAAAAAAATATTCCTCACTTTTCAGGTGAAGTGTGTATCTGGAAAAACACTTGTCATGCTCTAAGTACATAATGTTTACTTCCAGATGGTGGAAAAGAAAATCTCTTTTACTCTAGGGGCCCATTTCTGGGGATGGGATTAGATGCTATGGGAAAAGCACAAGGACCAAGGTGAGTGCAGGATGCTTTTCCTTGCATACCCTCCCAGCTTCCCACCGTCGTTCTTTCAGTGATGATGAACACTCAGTTGTTGTTTAGTGCCTGGCCAAAGACACCATCTTGTGTCAACAGCACGAGCATGAGCTGGTGTTTGTGGTGACTCACGTGAACACACAGGGCTGGAAGCTGGGATGCTCCCACACCTGACTGGTATCGGGATTACTGACTCCTGCCGAAGGGAACAGACTTTCCAGTGGGACACTATGAGACAGGAAACAGATGATGCCCGTTTCAGCTACGTTAATTCCCTGCCATGCACTAACTGGATCTCGTGTTTTCAGCCCTGTTTTCCCATTGTTTTTACTCTTCCTGATGCCACGGCTGTTCCCGTAGGTGATGGCCATCGCTCCCACACATTACATCTGGCAGCGAGAGCGCTCTGTGCACCACAGTGGAGCGCTGAGGAACTACGATGAAGGAGCACAGCTGCCCCGAGGGCCCAGCGCCACTCCTACAGACTGCCTGCTCTGCGGTAAGAAAGGCAGATTTGTGCGACTTGGATTGTCATCCTCCTCCTCATCCACTGACACTTTGGAGATGATAGAACTACATTCATCCCAGAAATCAAAGGACACCTTTTCAGCTGAAAAAATGCTCATCGACTCTCCTTATAAAGCCCAAGGTATGGTTTAATATTGTGAATGATTTTTCATTAGTTTAGGCAACTGGGGCCATATTTGCCCTTCAGAGTGCTGCAGGGACTGCTCTGTCCCTCCCTATTACACATGCAGTTACTTTGGCAGAACTGTGCTTTTATCCTCACAGATTCATTTTCATTTTCACATAATGTAAAACGGTACTTCCAGGAAGTCAAGATACAATGAGCCTCTTCACATTACTTTCATCTACTACACTAGATTTTGGGTTGCATTCCAGTCTATTTAGGCATTTGTTACTATTCTTGCATTATAAATGAAATTGAGAGTCCTGTTTTAAACGCTTATGATTGGCTGGAACAATAAAAATACTGGTGTGCATAAAGTGAGTTCAAGTGCTCCTGCTGAGAGCATGTTTTGAGAAAGGGCAGGATGCTCATTTGTGGTATCAGTTTGGACATAGGTTAAATCACAATTCCCATTTTCCTCTGAGTGTATCTCATTTGTTGACAATTTATACAAGACTTTTAATACTGGTATATGAGTAGAAAAGAAGAGTTTATGTGAAAATTGTTTACGTAATTGAATCTCTGCCTATTACTCTACTCACAACAGCATCCTCAGCCTTTGCATTAGGGGCCTCCATTACATACAGCAGTTGTGGGGCAAACACATTATTAAATTTATTATTGAAAGTGAAACACACTTGAAATGTAAACTTCCTGGTGCATCTGTATAAGGCCTCAGCCCTACGAAGATACTCTCATGTACTTAACCAGTGCAGAGGTCCTAGTATACTTACCTAATACAAAGGTAGTTATTTATAGCTCTGTATATTTTATTTGTATATGTTCTCACTAATATCCAAATTTTCACTGTTACAGCAAGATTGTTACTGTTTTTGACAGCTTTAGTACAAATGTGGTTCTCAAGAGATCCCTCAACTTTGAAAAATTTGGCATTTGAATATTTCCTGAGATACAAATCAAGTAAGGTGTTTACAAAATATAACTTAATAATTTAATGTGTTAAACATCACCACTTGCTCAGGTGAGACCCAAGATTACTTAATTTTAAGTCTGTTTTCACTTGAGAGATTTTACTTCTCATCTTTGACAAGGGTCAGAAAAAACTGTTTCCTCCAACCATTTGAGAATACTTTATATGAGGTGAAGTTCACAAATAAGCAGGCAACGTGCAGCATGAGTGCTGGAAGGGAACCATAGCTGTGCCTGTCAACAAAGTACAGCTTTATCAAGTGAACACATTCAGTGAGTTTTAGTATCTCCTAAGGTTATGCTTTAAGAACTTTGTTCTTAAAGAAACCTATAGTCACCAGTTGGAAACCTCCAGAATATTCATTTCAAAGGGCAGCCTTTGATCCCTTATTTTCTTACTAAAATTTTTTTCTCTTTATTTCTGGTAGACTGCCAGCGCCTGTCCAGCAAAAGGCAACATTGTAGCACCCTGAATCAAGATAAATCCATGGACTGGTTTACAAGCAATGGAGAATGAAATGCACCTGATAAGACAGAAACAGATACTGTGATTTGCGGAACAATCTGGGCTGCACCACAACACCAGACGCGATGATTCACTTCAAATTTTTCCATTTACATTTTGGGATTACAGTTGGGTGTTTCAAACTTGATGTGAGGTAGAAATCAGAGCAGTCATTACTTAAAAGTTACACAACTTGCAAAATGTAACATCTACTTTGTTATTTTTTTATTTTATTCTGATACAAAATTCAAATTAGCAGCTAAGGAGGCAGCAGCAGCATCAAGAAAGCAGCGGTCGAAACTTTCTCAGCTTGGTAAGGAATGCTAATTAAAAAACAAAAGTTACAACTTTAGTATTTCAATATACAATGATTATTTTATTATTGTAAGTTTTATGATTTCATGATATAAGAACATACTAAATACTAGTACAAAAAAAAAAAAAAAGTAGGTTTCTTTGAAATAAAAATACCACTAAACGTTTATCTTAATCTTTTTCCAAGTGCCTCACCTGAATGAGCTTCCTGCCAGTGGGACGGCCGGGCAATGTAAGGCACAGAGCGGTTTGATTCAGCAGCATCACTGAGTGATTCTGTGAGAAGGACATTCTTTTTTTACTTTGTTCCCACAAGTTTAAGACCTACATGCAGACTGGAGTAGATAATGCGCATGTAATATTTTTCCCTGACATGTTTTCTTTTTTTTGTTGTCACCTATCAGAATATTCAGAACTCTTTGATTTTTGCAGATCTATACTGTGTATTTATTTACATCTGTCATATAAATATATATATATATGGCAGCATTTTTGGATTTGCCAGAACACCATAATTCTAAAACAGAGCACACTGGCCACCATTTCTCCTAAGGAATCTTTAAGGCCATCAGGGTCCTCTAAAGCAGCTAAGGGATGAGTATAAAGAACTGAATTTTCTTAAAAACCAAAAACTTGAAAACAGTAGTAGAAGGGCAGTCATTCTTTATTGCAGATTGAAATTTATTTTCTATTTAGCCCAGACTTGTAGTAGGATATTAAAAAACAATTAATAGCCTTTTTTAAATGTGACAAGGTCTAGGCTGTCCAAAACCTTGCCAATTCTCAGCTGACCTAAAAAGAAACACTGCCTCTTCCTACACTGGATGATTAAAGTGCAGTAATAGAGTGTCCCAATTAGCAGTAAAGTCCTTACCATTGTATTTGCTTTCTTTAAGAACTGCTTGATGCCGAATATGGATGTCTTCATATTCATTTTGAGGTGGTTCTTTAATGTTTTCTTGAGTTTCCAACATTTGGCTTGATTTGTCATGCTTGAGTTGAGCAGGGAGTACTGACCAGTTCCTGTGAGTCACCTCAATTATCCTTTCACACAAAAAAGGAAGCTTGCAGCTCCGTATTGTGTCTAAAAGGTCAATAACCTGTGTGATGCTTTTGAAGAAATGCAAAGGATAGAGTAGTATTTTGAAAACTCAAATCACAAAATCTCAGTTCTACTGACTTTGGCACATTCTTTACCTTTGAGGTTACAGGAGTCCTTCAGTTTTAGGGTAAAGGAGGAACCTGACTATTGCATGGGAGAACAGTGCAGTTACTTTGGGTGCCATAAAGCCCAAACTTCACTGACCAGAATGAGAACATGCCCCAGGTACATGCCAAAGGATGTGGCCAAGTGTAATTTGTACTAAGTACAACTCCCAAAGAAAGTTACGTGGGGAAAAAACCCAACTTTGTTAACCATTTCATTAATGCTGGATGTGCATTTCAAAAGATGCTTGGTTCTGTACCGAGGCCAGGTAATGCCCGAATAAATGTTCCAGAAACAAATACTTACTTTGCTAAGTACACAGCACACACCCCACCTGGTTTCAGGCTTGGGTGTACAACAGGCAGAGCACACTGAGGGTTCAGCATGTCCAGAACTACCTGTAAGAGAAAGATGTTAATGTTTACTGGGAAAACATCTGCACACCTATCAATGCAACATACAGCAATCCTGGGGGGAAAAAAAAGGTTATGGAAAAGAGATGCATACAACAGCAGTATGTAATCATCAACCAGTTTTACTGCCGCCTCTCAAAACCTGAGGTGCACACTTACACAAAATTAAGTCCTCTCTACTTCCACATGAATTTCTATTAAAACAGCAAGTAGCATTTGACCAACTAAGTAGGTCTGTAGGAAGTCAAGCCTCCTAGTAATTAAATCTCATAATCCTGACAGTAATAAAAACTTTTAGAAGACTGCATTTACTAACATATTTGAACACCTATTTCTCAAATGTGAAAAAAATATTGTTTAAATGCATAAAAAGAGCACATTATGGTCACGATGTCTAACTTGTTGGCTGTTTCAAGATTAAAAAACTTGTCTTTGGCAACTTAATCATCTTTTGCTAGGAAGCTATTCAGATTGTAGAACAATGGGATATGCAATATCTGATCCTTCCTGCAGGACTGTAACTTAAAACAGTTTTTGAAATGGTATTTTAATGCTATGTTTTATATTTGCTTGCACTATTTTAAAAATTGCTATTTGTTTAAAGCATTTAGTAAGTAGTTGTAAGCAGTTTGTTCGCTTTACTGGCAAGAGTGATTAACATCAAGCTATTTTCCCCAGCATGACTCCTTTTAGGACATCTGGATACAAAGAAGCAGGACAGGAGAGCAAGCCATAGTATTCTCTAAATTACGGTTTAGTTGCATTGTGCATTCTATATAGCTGATAGCAAAGTTGTCAAATAGTTACGTATTTAATAAAGTTATGTATTCTTCTGAAATTTAATGCTTGAAATATGTATCTTATAAAAATATCAGTTTTTCAAAAATACATGAAAGTGAGTTGGTCTTTGTTTACAAGACAGCAGTAATTAATTGTAATATTTCTACAGTACAGCTTTATCACTCTTTCATTTGACAACCTGTAACTGAAACCTTGAAAACATTTGTATCTGACGAAAAATTACTATGTTTCTTTCACTGAAGAAGACCCGGATTGTTATTTCTCATGTTACACTAGATGTGGGAATCCTGTTGTGAGAGTGAGCACTACAGGTTTTCATTTATGGAGAAAGGACACGAATGTCAAAGGGGGGAGTTGTTTGGATTCACTCACTGCATCAAGTGTTACAGATTTCATATCTGCAGCAGCTGTTGAAATGTCTTTAAGGATGAACTCCACGTTGTCTGGCCACTCGTCCGTGTGTCCTACTTCCCATGCAGAACGCCAGCGCCTGTAATTCTTCTTAGCTAAAGAATGATGATCATCTCTAATTTCATAACTTAGAACACGTCCCTTGGGCCCGACTGAAAACAAACAGAAGACACTCCACTCAACACTTTACACTACTGTTATAAAGACTTGGGGAAAAAAACCCAAAACATAAGCAAAAAACATAATCTATAACATAAGTACACCTTTCCATCTCCACTTTAGGAAATTATCACATATGAAACAATCAATGACAATCTACGTTTTCTTTACATTTAAAACAAATATATGCAGAAAAAGTGCTGTGTTAGTTCTTTCACAGACAGAAATCATGAATGCACAGGTGAAATACAGTGGAGTTATAGCAGCACAGACTCTTCCTGAGATGTTCTTCTGAAATCACTCCTGCAGCAAAAGACAAGTTGAACATCTGTGGCCCCTACTAGATTCTTCTGCTAGAGCAACCAGAGGTACCACCTGAGAACACTGCACCAGTGCTCACAGCTCACAGGCTAAGGAAACCTTCTCACTGATCCCACAGACAAATTTTCCAGCATAATCTTTGATTTACCCAGGTCTGTGTAATTTTCCTGCTTCTGTCTGCAACAGTAATAAATGATTAAGTCTAAATTTGTTATTCTGAAATTTACCACAAGTCTAACGTACACTGCTTCTCACAAAGGAAGCATTTGCAGGCTGTGCAGGCAGACAGCAGGGCACTGCTGTATTACTCCATATTTGTATTACTCCCATTCCTCAAGCCTATCCCACTGCTCACTTCTCTCTTCTTGCTACTTGGGAATGGGTGCAGGCAGCTTTCAGGAAGCAGCAGCTCCTGGCTTTGTTCTGTGCCTTTCTAAGCCATTTCAGTTGAAGTCATCAGGCTCCGTCCCTCACCTACGTGATCCCACTGCAAATCCATTCAGATAACTGAGTAAAAGAAGGGATGGGTTTCCTGACAGCTGCCCCTTGATCCAGCTCACCCGGCATCAGACCAGAAGGCCAGAACCAGCTTGTAAGAAAAGGAAGGTTTCAGAACGTTGCCTTTGCTCACCTGAAGCAGTTGTAGAGTCACAGTGACAACATCAGCTTAGAAACATCAGAAAAATAAAATTCTTCACACTGGGAGGATCAGTCTTACCCCCACTCATTCCAAGTAATTCCTACTTTTTGAAACTGCTTTTTAAAAATAAGAACAACAAGGTGGAAGAGCTAGGCAAAACTTCATTACTGTGAAGCTACAGTATGTCAAGTTTGCATATATCATATTTTCCAGTTCTCAGAGATCTGGCAAACACCACTCTTTTAACTTTATCCTGTTTCACATCAGTAGTTTCTGGGAATGATTAAAGAAAGAATGAAAAAGAAAATATAAAATGAATAACAAGACATGAATGAAATCTGTTAAATCAACAAGAAATTTGGGAATTAAATAATTCCATTGGTAAGGTGTCCACTAGATTTGAATTCCAGCATTTACCCACGTGGCAGCTGTGTTCCTTGTTGGGTATCACTGGTGGGTATTTAATGATGGCAAAAGCAGCCACCATTAGGAAACAGCAACCCAAATCTATTTATTTCTGTATCACCACCAAAGTGTGTTCAGCTGTGACTAAAACTGGCTGTATTTGGTGCCGATTTAAATTCAATAAATTTGAAAACAGCAATGCAATTTCATACCTTTTTCCCACTCCTCAAAACAGAGCTGATCTGGCACACAACAACTGCACTCCTCCCCTGGATAGGGCTAACAGCCTGGTAATGCAAATGATTTTGCCAGCTTGGCTCATTTACAGCTAAAGTAAAGGGATTAGAAAAAAACCTGTTGGACAAGACTGAAAAATTAGAGGAATAATTGGCAAGTTCAGGTGTGCTTGTATGAAATGTCTAAGTACCCAAGGCAGAAAAATCAGTTGCTGTATTTAGCAAGAGCTACTTTTTACCTTAGCCAGCAGCAGGTATTCCATCTCTTTGGGTTTTGGGTCTTGCCTGTAGGGCAAGATGGGGAAAGTTAATGACTCTTACTTTCCCTCTCTCTAAATGGAAAGAGAAGCACTGTTGTTCTGGTTCATCAGCTTCTAGCTTCTACAGCAGCAGTGGCCGCTTTGAGGATAATCCCATGCTAGCTTCAAAATCCCAACGGAACTAAAAACCCCCAAACACTACTTTATTCTAGAAAGATGATCAGAAGAAACCAAGCAATAGCATTAGGAGGCAAAAGGAGGGAGAGGGAGCAGAGGTGCAGCTGCTGACCTTAAAACTTGGGCGTAACATAACCAGCTACAGTTGAGTGATCTTGAGGTCTTTGGTAACCATTTACACTACAGCCTTTTAAGCAGTCAGAACGGTTCACAGTCCCTGTACTGATGTAACTTCGCTTTGAGTAAACAAACTATAGGTGAATACACGAAGTGAAGTGAAGCTTTTACGAGCTGAGTAGTAAGAACCACGAGAACCATAAGCATCTGGGCAAAAAAAACCCCCAAGTTGTGATACGGAAATAAATAAATTCTCTGTTGTCTAAAGCCAGGTTCTCACCTGCTCTTGACAGGAACAAGCTCATAGCACCAGACCCGCTGCCACTTTCCAACACGGTGTCCCCCGGGTGGATATCCATCATCATTAATATGGCATTTATGTCCTACGAGCAAGAAAAACACGGCACGTTACCATACGCGAAAGATTAAAGGTGAGATTCGGCCAGCGACCTCCCAGCCACCAGCTGGTACCTTGGGGTAGGCGATGGTGGGTCCCCGCGGCATGAGCAGCACGTACTCGTCCAGCGAGGGCCGCCTCACCAGCAGCCGCGCCCCGCCCGACGTGCGCAGCACCTGCCCGGGCAGCTGTCCGATGATGTCGCGGTGGGGCAGGACGCCGCCGGGGCTGCCCAGCACCGCCTCCGCCGCCAGCCGGCACAGCAGCTTCAGCGTCGTGTTGTGCTTCCTCCGCACCTCCGCCAGCACCAGTTCCCCGGCGCGGAAAGGGCCGGAACGCGGAC
>JANPWX010000271.1:3497894-3539221 GCA_024734555.1 Trochalopteron elliotii | reverse complement strand
CGCGGGGTTCGGGCACCGTCTCGTCCCGTCCCCCTGTGGCCCCGAGGTTTGGGGTGCGTTCACGTGTGTCGCACCCCGGGATGGGGGGGCGCGGGGGGAGCCGCTCCCTCTCCCAGGATTGGCGCTGCTCAGGGTAAATTTCACGTGTCGGTGGGGGAGGCGGCTCTGGAGGCTTAGTTTTGTGGTTTTTTAAGACAAAAATTCGGCAGAAACACTGACTGTTGAAAACCATTTGTCTGTCGTCTTATCTGCGTGGAAGAAGCCTTCCTTGAAGGAGAGAGGTATGTTACTTGATGGTACGTCTTGCCGTAATTGAAAAGGTGATGCTACAGAGCAGGTCAGCTGCTGTGCACGCACTCTGTTCGCTTTCCGGTAAAGGCAGTATCTCTCCACGCTCCCTTAGCCTTGGAAGTACTCCCATGCAAGCTGCTCCACTGCCTGTGATTCATCTTCCCGAGTCCAGGAATCCTGCAAGAAGGTGTTCGGTAGTTTTATTCACAGCATGCATCAGGAGCACTTGGATGTTCTCCACCTTGATCAGGTTTTAGTTAACGTCACCTCAGGTGAACGCCAAACCTGAAAATATCTTAAGTACATATTAGGGTACCTGTTTGTCCTCTTTATGTAATACTTTAGCTGGAACATACCCTTTCCTGAGGAAAAAAGAATGCAAAACCTGGATAAAGTATGTGAAATCCACCCCCTTTATCATAAGAAGTAAGGGGTGCTTTTTAAAGTGTGTTTTGGTATATCAGCAATTCAGTATATTTGAAATGCTGTTAAGGGTGTTTCAAAATGCATAAAACAGAGATTATCAATCCTAAAGGAGGGCAATATTGCTCAGTTGAGCAGCTTAGTCCCTGAACTTTGAAAACTCTCAGTGGAGAATGAAGTAGAAAAAAGTTGCAAAGCTGTATAGGTTCTTTGCTCTTAAATTCACTGAAAGTGGCTTGTGAAAATGGAGTTAATCTGTCCTGTGTGAAATAAAACTAAAGTAGGCACACTACGCTGCTGTGGTGCCATAAGTCAAGCACAGGAAGTTTCTGAGGGGCTTTTGAAACTTTTAAAAAAAAACCCTTTTCTAGAGACACACTCCTATGCCCCACAGGTCCTTGAATTTAACCTGGTTTAAGGTTATATGAAAGTGACCTTAGCTACCTCTCAGTGCTTTCTATTATTTTAGTAGTTTGAATCATGTCCCCTACTTGAATGCTAGTTAGTCTGTTTTAAAGTGGGGTTGGGAAACATACTGATTTCTGTAATAATTGTGCCATAAAACCTTTAAAAGTCATTGATTTTTCCTTAGATTGAGTTGTAGAACTGAAATAGTTATGCCAAAACCACTTTATTGTGATTTTTTTCTGGCATTATTTAGTCTCTTTTTTTTTCTTTTTTTTTCTTTTTTTTCCTGGAGAGTTGACATCTGTCTAGGCAGTTCTAGTAGCTGGTGTTCAGGGGTAGAACTCTGCCAGCTGGTAGCTATAAGTGGTGTTTGGCCAAATTACACTTAAACTCAGTATGTTTTGGACTGCTGCCGTGTTAATGGAGGCCGTGTGTTACAGGTGAATATTTGAGATCACATTTTTATCTGCAGGCTCTGGAATTGCTGATGCAGGGGTGGCTTTACTGGGATGCTCCCTGCCCATGTGCTTCCTGTGTGCAGTGTTCATCACCCCCTGCTCCGTGGGGTGTCTTGTGCAAGAGTGAAGCTCCAACATTCTAAACACCACCTTCCACTCTCTTCCTAACAAGCTGCAATTGCTCTGTCACCATCAACTGTCAAGACCTTTAGATTTCTCCCCATTTCAGTGTTCTAAGTGCTTTATTTCACATCTGAGCAGCAGATTTCTGTTTAGGAAGGCTCAGTGGCTTACCAAGTCAGGGAAGAACATTATGGAAAAATGTGTGCACAGTTCCTTTTCAAATAACTTCTTTTAACCATCTCTGCTAATTAAAACATGGTGCTTTTTCAGGCAGAGTTGAAGGTTTTCTAAATAAGCTTGAGTTTCCATTAATCTGAAAAAGAAATCAAATGGCAAGGAAACTGATACTTTGTCCTGTCCTTTCCATGTCAACAGGGTGCTCTTCTATTTAAGACCCTGATCCACAAGTGAAGCCCACGTGGATGTTAAGTGCAGTTGTCATTCTTTCTGTGTACTAATCTAATGTAGTGTAGAGAAGTTTGATTTTTATTTTAAGTTCTTAGAGTGTTTTTTTTTCAATAATCTCAAATGTTAACAGGTGTCTGAATTTTCCACTGGCATTTCTTCATGCAGAACTTTCTGACAAGGTGCTCCACTCATATTGCTGATAAAGGGTGATCAATAAAGAAGTGCATGTGGGAAAAAACTGGAGAAACCCTCTCTGCCTCTTGCTTTTTCTTGACTCTGGAAATAACTGTGTACTTGTGGGAATTCTGTTGTGCCTTTGAGTTGTGCCAAGGAAATTTGCCATAGCAAACTGAAGTGGAGGGTGAAGAAAACTTAGCTGAAAGATTTATTCAGGGGAAGAGAATGAAGTCTGTTATTAAGTTTGGTTTTGCTTTGCAGTGGGGGTGTGTGGGATAGTTGGTAAAACTACTTAAAGAGATTGAAAAGTACCAGAAAACGCATGAATTTTGTACTTGAATCTCCACTCTGTGGCCTTTGTCTTTGCATGTCAGGCAGCAGTTTCAGTTAATTGCCATTAGTTTCTCAGCATCTGTTTTTTTAATATTTTATACTTTTCTTTCCCTGGAAAGGTAAAGCCTAAACAAATACTTGCAAAAAAACCTAATAGTAATCTTTTTTCTCAAGAGTCTGCTTTTGATGTAAAAGTTATCTTTATGGCGATTTTGTATTTCTTGGCCTAAACCAAAACACTTTAATTTGCAGAAGGTGTTATCTCTGTTAAATACAGAAGGAATAGAAAATCCTGTTTCAAAGAACCAAAGTATTTATCCTTCACTATGAAACTTTAATATCTTACTTGTGGTGAAAACTACCACATCCTGATTGTCATATTTCTGGACCTGAGTAGAAATTATTTGTGTCCACTGTATCATGTCTGTTGTAAAACAGATTAGCTACACCACATGGAGCTTGAACAGGGCTAGTTGCTCACATTTTATCAGTCTCCTTGGGCTTCTTTAGGCTACTTGTCAGTGCAGATAGATCTCTTGTGTAGAGGAAGCATTAGCGTGTGTGTAATTTTTAAACTGGAGAGGATGCTTTGCTGTGATGTAGCAAATGTAAGGAGACTTACCAAGGTCTCATTTAAAAACTAATCAGTGGCAATAGTGATTTTTTTTCTTTTCATGTCCTTTAACAGTTTTTTTTTATTTTCTTTTTTTATTTGTGCATGTGCAATTAGTGATTAACCCAGTGAGAATAAATATGGTGACTACTTCTGCCCTCTTTATTTTAGTTTCATGTGTGTAAGAACCAGTTTTATTCCTTCTCCCCTTCCCAGTGATCTGCATTCTCAAGTTTTTGGTTACAGGGGACAAAGTGAAATCTCTCCTTGAGGTGGCTGATAGCACTTGCAGAGCAAGAGTGTGAAGACTTACGATATGAGGACCTCTGGTGCAGACAACAGGACTTGGGCAGAGCACTTTCCTTTGAATCTCAGTCACTTCCCTCTGTGGAATGGGGTAGCACTTTCTTTTTAAGAAGCATTATGAATGCTTCAGATTTGCAAGACTCTTTTGGTTACCTTTTGAGAAAAAATAAACTGATTGTGATCAAACATTTCCATTTTGTAGGTGAAGTATTCTGAATATGTTAATCTTTACTTTTGCCTCTGGGACAGGAAATTTGTGAAAAACTTAAATGTGTTTTTTTCCCACATGCCTATGGTTGGGGTGGTAACAAAATGGCCCCTCCCAGGTGCTCCAGGTGACTCATAGCAAGTTTGTTACCATGTACATGGAGGTACAAGATGAGTTTCTAGGACTGTGTACACTTCAGTGTTCATTTTGTGTCTTAGTGGTGTTTGTGCTGCCTGTCTGGGTCTCAGACTTCTCTTAAGGTTTTTCTTCTCTCTGCTTTTACACTGAGATTAGCCAGTCAGACTGATTTATTTAATGGTTTCTCTCTTTTGGTTTTCCAGGATGGCCCCCAGAGGAAAAAACGGAAGTCTGAGGTTGGAGAAGTGGACAAGCAGTTAGATATCCTGGCTATTGGTACAGCAGTTGGTAGCATTTTGTTGTACAGCACAGTAAAAGGAGAATTACAGAGCAAGCTAGTAAGTAATGCACTCTTCACCACATGCTGCCAAACACTGAGGGTTTCAGTTGGTTTAGGCTGAAAAATCTTGGTTTCTAAGTTAGTGCAATATCTTAACGTTGTCCGTGGGTTTGCTACTTTACACTGAAAATAACATTAATGATGAAATTCCTCACTGGAGAGGAATTCCTCGATGGAATGTCATACCCTCAGTTCCTGCATGGCATTGTGGGAGGGAAGGGCAGAGAACACATCAGTGCTTGGGAAGGTGTCACACTGATGGACTCCTGTAAATTTGCCTCCCTTGTGGGAGCTCTTGAGCTCTCTTAGTACATGATCTTTTTTGAATGATACACAGTGACTTCAGTTTTGCCTTTCCAAGCTCCCAACCACCTCCATTTTAGTTGTGGGCTACATAACAAGCAGAATAAACCCATATATGAATGGCTGTGCAATACTTTGAGATACTTTAGTATACT
Organism: Trochalopteron elliotii; assembly: GCA_024734555.1. Lineage (NCBI taxonomy): Eukaryota > Metazoa > Chordata > Aves > Passeriformes > Leiothrichidae > Trochalopteron > Trochalopteron elliotii. Next base: position 3,534,537 of record JANPWX010000271.1, on the reverse strand, counting down.
TTGCTTCTAAGCTCAAAAATTGTAGGTAAGGTGATAAACGTACATGAATTTAGAGAAACCAGTAATTTCTGAGAATTCTGATGAGTGCAAGTGACAGTAAGTAATGAATATCAACTCTCTTATATGGAAAAACTGTGCTTGAAAAGTGTAGTTGTTTGTTTGAAAGTGTTTGTTTGAAGACACTCTTTTTCCATAGAAGACAGCAGCAGAATTATTAACATATAGGTTGGATTAAAAGATTATTCCTGTCAAAATAAGAGATGTTACTTTTAGCTGTCTTTACTGAACAGAATATCTTGTTGCAATGTAGTTTGTCTTGATCAAAAGCTCATTTGCAGCAATACCTTTGGGGTAATCTGAGCAGGTTGTTACAATCCAAATAGTGACATAGACTCCATTAAATATTTTCATAAATAATTCAAGGTTATATTTGGAGCAGCAGAGATTTTGGTTGTTAAGAGGCATGGTACTGCTTAAAGGGTCTTCTGGTTTGATGACAGTCTGCTCCTGAATGCTGTACAAAGGGAAGGCTACTCACCTCTGAATGGCCTTAAGGAAGGAGGCACTTAGATCACTTCAGCAAGATACCTGTGACTACTCTTTCCTCGGAGCAGATTTCATATGGTTAGCCTTGTTTGGCTGCGTGTATAAAAATAGCAGGCAAGACAACTTTTTTTTTCTTAAACTCTGAAGTGCTGGAAAAATCAAAACAATATCCTCAGTTGAAAGGGATAATCAAAGCCCAGCTCCTCTCCAGTGGCATCCCACCCTGAAACTGAAGGGAGCATGCAGGTTTGTAAATGCTTGTGGTCGAAAAGGAATGACAAAAGGCACAGGCTCCACAAAATCTACAAAGCTGTATCAGTAAATTACACACTTGGCATGGAAATTGGTGTCTTCTAATATAAAAAATGCACAGCAGTGGATTTTGAATAAGGGGTAGGGCAAAAGAGAAGACAGATAAAGAAAGGAATGAAGAAGAAAAAGTCACCAGTCCTGGCTCCAGCATCAAACCAACTGATGGCGTGTCCAGTGACCTGGGGCATCCATCACTGAAGCTCTGTGGGAGCACCTGTTATAGACAAGTTCTGCCCACCCTGGGGCAAAGATTCTCACTTTTCATGTGCAGTTTGTTCTAGACCTTTCTGGAAATGGGCTGGAGGGCTTTGGGGAGTCTTTGGTGGTCTTGATCACCCCTACTGGGGGTGCCTTTTGTCAACAGTCCAGACCCACCTCTTGAGCCTTTCCTGCACTTGTGTTGTGCTGATCACTGGGAGCCAGAACAAGGATGGAGCAGGAAAGTGCTATCCTACCTTCACATGGCCCCCTACTCCAGCCACATCCTGTGCTTTCTCACAGTGTGTTCTTACCAACAGTCCTTGGTTGGTTCCGTGGCTGTCTGGCTGTCAGTGTTTGAGACACACACATTGGACTGTCTTCTACGTGGCCCTGCACAGGACAGCCCCAGGAATCACACCGTGTGTCAGAGGGTGTGATCCAAATGCTTCTTAAACTCTAGCGGGCTTGGGGCTGTGACCACTTCCTTGGGGAGCCTGTGCCCTGGGGATGAAGAACTTTTTCATAATATCCACCCGAACTCCCCCTCTCCCAACACAGCTTCTTGCCATTCCCTTTGGTTCTGTCCACCAGAGAGAAGAGATCAGTGCCTGCCCCTCTGCTTCCCTGTGAGGAAGCTGCAGATGACATCTCTTTTCTAGGCTGTATATGCCAAACCAAAATACTTCTGTGTGTGTACCAGAAGATGAAACATCTTTAATTCATATAACTGTCACATATGTTCTTTAAAACCACACACGCTCTTCAAGATGCCAATGATTGGAATGAAGTTCTCAAAAGGGCACTTTGTTCACATTGTTGGTGTGGGGAAGACTCAACCCTCTGTTATCTTTTGTAGGATGGTGGTCACGACAGTAGAGTAAACTGTGTGAGATGGCATCAAGACAGCTGCTGCTTGTATAGCTGTTCAGATGACAAACACATTGTGGAATGGAACACACAGACCTGCAAAGTAAAGTGGTGAGTAGTGCTGCTTTTCACTTGAATTTTTTTTACACTTGCTTTTGTGTGTTTTCTCCCTTGCAGGTTTTGGAAATGCTGCACTCTGCTTTCCAGGCTTCATGCCCACAAAGTGACTGTTGGCTGTTATTTTTATGAGATTGGAAGTGGCTTTATTAAGGGATGAAAGCATAATTGTCATAGTTGGGTATCTTCCTCTGAGTATTGGAAAGGCTGGATGAAACTGTTCTGAGAGAGGTTTGAATCCCTCCATGCTAACTTTTAGTGAGACTGAAAGACTAAAAGCCCCACTAAATGCTGAAAAATATAAATTCTATAAAAAAAATCTTTGATCAGATACTGGAAGACCTCATTCCAGTAAAAGCTGCTGCATGCACCCAGCTTTGCTCAAAGGGCCTTGCTGTGATGATGACCCACTTGGTTTCGCTTCCTGCTGATGTGCAGTGGGGACACTTCCACTTGGCTGTCTGAGCAGGCTGCTACTCTTAAAAGTACTGTTGAGCAAAATAGAGCTTAATGCACAGTAACAAAATGTCTGGTATTTATTTTCTTTTGTAATAAAATCAAATTGTTTTTAAACCTTAAAGAAGAAACCAAGGTTTCTATTAAGAATCCTGGTTACCTTTCTTCAATAAAAGCCTACTGTGTGATGGTTCATTGATCCTTCTGTTGATGTTGTTTCCTTTTTTGTGACATTTCCCACTGTTGATTGTTACTGCTGCGCTCTTGGGTTTTATTAAGATTGGCATGGGCACTGCAGGCAGCCCATCACCAGTAGCCTCTTTGGTATCCTTAGGAAAGAGATGCATGCTTAGCTTGTATTATGCTGAGACTGTGTAAAGTAGCAGAAGATAGCTGTAAAATCTCCCTCTAGCCTTCTCTATTAGAATTGAATGCACCCAGTTCCCTCTTCCATTATGTGCTCTAGTCCCTAAGGTGCCTTCTTGGCCCTGAGCTGGATTTACTCCACCATGTCAATGACTTTATTTTCCTGTCCCACTGAACACAGAGCTCAGGTGTGATTTCAAGAGTTGCACAGAGCAGAGGAATCCCATTCCTTGACCTGCTGGCAGCACTCTGGCTAATGCAGATCATACACAGCTGACCTCATTGCCACAAGGACTCCCTCCCTGCTTGCTTGTGCTCAGCTTTACTGTGAGGAGTGCAAGTCTCTTTTCTGCAAAGCTACTTCCTAGCTATTTGTCCCCAACCTGTGCTGGAATTTTTCCATCTCACCTGCAGGACTTGACATTTTCCTTTTCAGCTTTGAGGTTCTGACAGCCTGTTTCTTCTCAGGCCTGCTGAGATGCCCCTGAGTAGCAGCCCTGTCCTCCAGGATATCAACAGCTCTCCCTAGTTTGGGATTGAGAGTGAAGTTGTTACATGTGCATTCTGTCCTGTTTGAGATCATTAATAAAGACTGGGCAGTTATGGAGGATATTAAGCAATATTGGGATGTCCTTAGAGGGAGTAACACCAGTGACTGACCACAGCTGGACTTCATACCAGTGATCACAACTGTTTGAACTCAGTGATAGAGTCAGAGCTTACTCTCTTAGAGACCATCCATTCAGGCTGTATATCTCCAGGTTGGCTGCAAGGATACCGTTGTGAGACATTGTCAAAAGCATTGCTGAAGTCAATTGTGTCTCTCCTCATCAACCAAGATGGTTGTCTCATTAAGGCAATCAGGTTGGTTAAACACAATTTACCATTTGTAATTCTATGCTGAATGTGCCCAGAAACTGTTTTTGACCTTTCAGTGCCTGGAAATAGTTTCTAGGTGGATTCGTTGTACAACCTTCCCTCTTGGTTCCTGGATTATTCTGGATTATGTTCTGTCACTTTCCATTTCAAAGGAAAGTCCCATGCATTCATGCTACACTTCTCTGTGGAGAAACCCCTTTTCTTTTTGCCTTCCTGGCCTGTCATTGCTGCCTTCTGAAAGGTCCTTGTCTTGCAAGGCATCCTGCTGTTGCCCTGTGAGCCCAGTGAGATCAAAGCTCTGAAGCGCCCATGGGCATCTCATTCACCCTGTTTGTATCCCATAGCATGTGTGTCCCTGTACAAGTACCAGAGATGGGTCCCAGCTGTGCTGCTTTCTCAGGGAAAGTGAGAGGTTTTGCTGTCATACCTCTTGGATGTTTCCCTCTGCCCCTGTGACTACCAGGGACCATGGAGTGGTGGGGCTGTGGTTATGAAATGTAATTTGAAGCATTGTGTTCTTTCATTTTAAAGATGGCAACAGAAAATCATTCCCAGAGTGTATAGATAAAATGTACATGAGCAATGTAACATGGTTTTTACCTGAAAATTTTCTGTGGTAATGTTACTAGTCATACCTAAGGTAACTCAAGTTGGAAAGAGTAGAAGAAATCAGTTCTTTTAAAATTTTACCTAGTAGAAAGAAAAAAATTATCTGCAATAATTGCTGACACCCAATGTACACATGAGACTGCTTGCATTCCTTAACACCTGTCAGGACCTGGAAATTAATATTTGTGTAATCCACAGAGAAATCAGGATGTTTGCTTCTGACGTAGAGAAGTGGTATTAAATTTTTTAAAATTTGATTTGCAGACTTCTAGACATTCCTGTAGAGGTGTGGCCTGCTAGAAAAGGAATTGAAACCATGTGGCTTTAGGTTTGACTTTCTTAACTACTGTAGGAGTACTCCACAGGGCCACTTCAGGAGGTGTGTGCAGCACACATGAAACCTCTGGCAGAGGCTCAAGCTGTTGGGGAAGAGTCTCTGAAGAGGCAATACAAGGTGTTGCAGAGAACTAGACTGAGACATTCTGGATGACTTCTTGTCTCTAGCTTTTTCATGTCTCAAATACTCTTGACTACTTTAGAGACATTCTGGACATATCCTTTATGAGATCCTGTTTAAAACTCTTTCCTATAAAAATTATATAAAGAGCATCCAAAGTGAAAACCAAGGTATTTTTTGCTGTGCTTTACATTTTGCAGTCTAGTTTAGACTCGTCTTTTTAGTACATTTAAAAATAACTTCTTGGTTTGTGTTAATAAATGGTTTAAATTCTTAGTCATGACCTTGTCTTTGGAAGAGAATACAGAATCTTGTCATACTCTCTGTAAGGTGCAATGTTGTTTTTCAGGTTTGTGGGCTGTAAAATTTTCAGCTTCCATCAAAAGTGATACAATAAATGATTCCTGTTTTAGAAAACAGAAGAGGTATTGCTTGGGCATGTGAAAATTATTTGAAAGTATTTCCAGAAAGGCTGTTGACAATCAAAACACAATGTGTTGCACACTACTTCCTATCTGTAAAGGATTTGTGTTAATGCTTTCCTTGCAGTTTTGTCCTGTGAGAAACACATATTGTCAATATTTCATTAAAGCACATTCAGGCTTTTCATGACAGCATCTTTATTTTTTCCTTTTTTTCTCTACTTTTAAGTAGCGCTTTGAACCATAGACCATTAAGGTGAAGTTTATTTTTGTCAGTGACGCTCAGAGACTTGGGAGGAGGGCCAGTAACTGAATAGGCTTTGAAACTCTGAATTTTAGTGTTGAGAAGGGTTGGTGAAGAGAGAAGTCTTGAAAATGGTATGGCTCTTCTTGCCCTGTTTTTAGAAGTAGAAAACTTAGAGAGGAATTCAGAAAAGAATAAGCAAGCATTAAAAAAGTCAGCAGTTCAGTATTGAATGGCTTCATATTTTTGAGTTGTGGTTTTTTTGTAAACTGATTTGAAGGCGAAGTGCAGAGGCAGAATACCTTGACCTCTTGACTACTTAAATCACTGGGTTTTAAATTTTGCCTTAAATTTTCCATCATGGTGGTTTTGGGATTATCCTAATGAGTACTGTTTTTTCTATTTCTCCATCTTTCTCCTTTTGTACAAAAACTCTCCATCCAAATTCTAGTAAGTGGAAAGGCGACAATAGCAGTGTCACCTGTCTGTGCATCAGTCCAGATGGAAAAATGCTGCTGTCAGCTGGTAGAACTATAAAACTGTGGGACTTGGAGACCAAAGAAGTCTACAGAGTAAGTACTTCTGTACCTCTGTTCAACTAGATGCAAAAAAATGCCCTATCCAGTGTTCTCTGATCAGACATCTAAAATGTTTCACTGTATGTGTGAGGATACAGTTAGCAGTTTTGGGATTGCTGGACATTTATACTGTGATGGTACCCTAAACTGTTTCCATCTGTTGAGAATTGAATGAGAACATTAAATTTTTGTTTCTGAGCATGCTGCCAGCATCCTTTCTCAGGGCTGTAGGAGAAAGGTGGATGCTGTTCTTTTTAACTGGGTCCCTGTCTGACACCCTTCTGTCAGGAGAACTCAGTTCACCACCGTATCAGTTACTGCTGACATGAGTCCCTCCACAAAGCCTTCGAGTTTCCCTGCTAAACTTCATGTAACTGGTGGCATTATCAGTTTTGCTGTTGAAACACTTGGAAGGCATAGGAGCAACTCCTTATTGTTCCCTGAGCAGGGCTCAGACATTGAGCAAATGGCCATGCTTTAGCTGATCCGTGAATGCTGCCGTGTTCTCTTGCCTGCTAGCAGACAGGACAGGGATAGTCTCTGAATCTCCTGTCAGGTGAGTGTGTAACATGTGCTGTTACTGTGGGCTTGCTGGCACATGGCAGCTACCATGTATGTCTGCATTCTATAAGGACCAAAACTGCTATTTACAAAAGTAGATTGAAGAACCAATCTTTGGGGGGCCCTTGGGGGTGGTGTGTTGCCCAAATTTAGTGTCAGCACACGTGTCCATTGTTAAAGTTGAGAATGAAATTGAATCTAGTACCATTGGAAAGGTTGAAGTGTAAAATTGGGGGGGCAGAGGGGAGTGCTTTGTTACAGTAACAGCAATACAGGTGGATGTAATTTCTTTTGCATGGATTTAGTCCCAGTGAATTTGCCTTTGATTCTCCATTTAAGTTTTAAAATGTTGATAAATATCTGGTAGGTCAGAAAAAGCTTCCTTGATGCGCAGAAATGCAACAAAACTGATCACTGGTTAAAAACCACTGAGCTGTCCTTGTTGACTTAATAACGCTTGAATCTTTCCTAATGTTCTTTGTTAACTAATGTTTTGACTTTTGCCATATGACTGCTTATGACAATCATGGAAAGATCCTGTTTTTTTCTCTTAGCATTTCACAGGCCATGCTACATCAGTGTCATCATTAATGTTTACCACAGTGAAACCTATGAATGAAAGTAAACCCTTTGACGGAATTACAGGACTTTATTTCTTGTCTGGAGCTATACACGACCGATTATTGAGTGTGTGGTATGTAAGCTTTTCATAGTTTGTGACTCTGATCAGTTTTGCACATAGACTCGTCAAGTGATGGTGATTAAACAAGGTAAAGCAGAAGGGGCACTCTGGAAAAATGCAGTGATGATCTCTTTAATGGTGGTTTCGACTCACTGATTGTTGAGTGAAGACGAGATTTTCCTTGGCTGTGTCTGAGCATGCTTCCAGTTGCCATTTGTTGCCATCACTAGTGTTTGCCAGAACGTACTGTGTAATAAACTTCCTTGTTCCTTGCACATCTTGTAAGGTTTATTCAAAGTTTTCTTGCTCAGTTTCACTTGAGAGTTACTTTGCTCTTGGAAGTTAGAACATTTTCTAAGCTGAACACTGAAATGTCAGTGTGGTGCTTTTGGATATGGTAGATACCACCACATTTACTAGTGATTTATAAGCTTTATAATGCTTGTCTGGTGCAGAGGATGCTGTTTGTGCTGTGGTAAATAATCTGTACTTTTTGTGTCTTCCAGGCAGATCAGATCAGATAGGAAAGAAAAGAATGCTGTGATGTCTTTCTCAGTAACAGATGAACCAACTTTTGTTGACCTGACTGTATCAGAAGTCAAAGAAGAGGTAGGAGCAATAGTTTGTAAACAAATACGTTCAGTAGTTTTCACTTACCACATCAATTTTATTTTAGGGGTGTAAAGAAAGAGGCTTGGTTTGTATTTGAGTTCTCTTATGGGGAGATAAGATCTAAATGCTGATTCATGAGTGTAAGGATATTTATTACAGTTGCATTTAGGAAGCTGGCAGTTTGAAATGCTCCTTTTCAAAGCTCCTGAGTGCAAATTCAGTGGTTTTTTTCAGAAATTTTGTTCTTGATGTCAAAAACGTCAGTTGCTTCCTTTTTAGAACAAGTTAGCAATCGAAGCAGGAAAGAAAAACACAAAAGAAATTATTTGTAAAAATCTGTTTTGGGTATGGTCCTGTTTTTTTCCTGATTTCAAGTGGTTTTGGCAGTGTAACTGCATTTGGAATTGAACTAGCCTTGAATTAGTTAAAGTAGCAGTGTGCATTTGCCAAGTCTCTCAGTTTTAACAAGCCCAAGTCTTTCGAAGTAGTTGCCTTGTGAAAAATGTGTGAATGAGACATGTTCACAAACTGTTCCCATAATTATTTAAAACATTTTTCTCCTGCTGCCTTTAAATTCCATTTCTCAGAGCAGTATTTCATGCTATATTTTTTTAGTATTTCCAGTTCCCTCTTCCTCAATGTATTGGAGACTATTTTGTAATGTACCCCTGTCATTTAGTTTCTCAGAGGAGTCGTCTCAGCTTCTTTCCTCTAAGCATATTCACAGTGTCAGTGCCTTTGCAGAGCTGTGCCTCTATGAGCACGTGTCTATAGAGTGTGCAAACTGTTTGACTCAGGATATATTACTAGTGATAAGGTACAGTTGTGAGTTATCTTGTTAATCTTGTAACACTTGTTGTACTGAATGTTCCTCAGTGATTACATCTTTTGATCTTGCTTTCAGATTTAGTGTAGTGTTCTTAAATACTGAAAAAATTCAAATCGTAGCCATACAACTGTCTCTTAATGTCCTTCCAGGAGGGCTTTTCCTTGATCTAATGAAACTCTCTTACTGTGGCTTCTTTCAGCCTGTGAAGTTAGCAGTTGTGTGCAGAGATGGGCAGTTGCATTTATTTGAACATATCTTGAATGGGTAAGTTGGAATTCATCTTGAGGGTGTCTTTGGGAAAGGTGTGGGGTTACTGCAAGGCAAAGTTCAGTTTTGTTATGCTGCTGCCTTTAAGCTCTTGTATATGCTGGTGACCCAGGTTCCAGGTGCTGCTTAGTCTTGGGTTACTGGACGCATTTCTGAAGAACTCACTTGTTGGTGACTGTGTTGCACTTTGGTATTACATGTGGCTTTAACCCAGATTTTGTGTGTCTGTGCCTCATCTTAGCCATCCATAAAAGGTGTTAAATGTCTGAGTTTGCTGAGTGTGCTGCTAATGAAAGATGCTTAGATGTGCAAGATATTAAAGTGTTCAAGCTAAACATCATGGAATTTTTTAATTTCTTTTTTTTTCCAGTTATTGCAAAAAACCCTTAACATCAAACTGTACTATTCAGATAGCAACGCCTGGGAATGATGGGGACTCCACACCAAAACCAGTCCCTATTCTAGCAGCTGCATTTTGCACAGACAAACAGTCTCTGCTGCTGGTGTATGGAAACACCTTACAGCCCATCATAGAGAAAGTGGTATGTAAGACTTAACAGAGAGGGTTTGGATTCTGTAATATGGACTGCATGCTGCTTTCACTTGGAGAATTTTTTGGGTTTATTATTTTTATCTTTACTGTTTTGAAATGATATAACAATACAAAACATATTCCTTGCCCTTGTTTTGGGAGCTGTGACTGTTGCCCCAGAGCTGTTTGGAAAGGTGATTTGTATTCTTCCATTTTTTCAGTTGGAATACAGGTTAATGTCATTGCTGACTGTTTGTTGCCATTTCAGCTGTTGCTAAATTAGGCCACTGAAACTGGTTTTAATACAGTTCCAGTTTACCTGTGTAAACGTCTTTGGAGAGTATAGAGATCTGGTGACAAAAAGCAGATATGCAAAGCAGCTGCTATTCTAGAGTGGAAAAAAAGTTCATTCTAATTTATACCATTGGAATTTGTTCTCATCTTTCAGTAGCATAATGAATCACAGGTGTGAGTGTCAAATATATTAACTGGTTTTGTTCCTGTCCTCCTAGTCTTTGAACACCAGTGAATCCCACATATGTTTGGTACGGGACATCCAGAAAGTGTTGTCACTTAAAACAGATGCTGCTCTAACAAAGGTGAGCTTTGCATGAAATGTGATTTTCTTGCTTCTCGTGTTTTACTTCAGAAGTGAAGTAGGGAGAGAGCAAGCACTGCTCTCTTAAAATGAGATTAGGTTTCTGGATGGGCCTGTTCAGAGCTGCAGAAGTAGCTGTAGATGTCCATAGCACTGAGGCAGGTGTGAGTAAAGAGATCTGCTGTGTGTCCTGACATGTGCAAGAGCACACAGTGGCCCTCTTGTAACTCAGCAGGTGTGCTTGAGAGACAGGACTGGTTGGTGGGGTTTTTCTGCCTAAGATCAGTCCTTCTCTTAGAGTCTGTTGGTTTGTACAACCTCTGACCCTGATGGTTTGGGGTGAAGGTGGGATGACTTTTTTTTAGATTCTAAATAAAATGTAGTGGAACCTTAAGGGGCAAGTCCTTTTGCTCTTTCTTGATATGGCCTTCATGTGTTCCTGCTCACAGGGACCTGGGAATGGGACCTTGGCATGGCAGCAGTGTCCACTGAGGGCACTTGGCACTGTGTTCTCTCACGCAGGATCCCCTGGGTGTTTAGAGACAGGCTGTAAAGTTTTCAATCATTGTGTATATTCACGGGCTTGAAGATTTGAAAAGCTTGGAGTACCAGTGGAGCGAGCAGACAGTGCTGTTTTTCTGACCCTTTAGTTATCTACCAGACCTGGTGCTCCATCAGCCAGGCAGGGTTTTGTGCTAGTTCCTCAGTCCTGGAGCTGGTGGATAAGAGGGCTGAACTTCACGGACAAGTGTAGGGTTCTGTGGCATGCAGTGATGATACCCATCTTGGTTTCGCTTTTTGCTGAATTCCAGTGAAGACACATTTCTCTTGGCTGTCTGAGCATGCCCTGCGGGGAGAAGGTCAGTGACGAGTGTGCGGAGCTAAGGGGAGACAGTAGTTTATCACCACTGGTGTTCTGTGATAAGATTCTTGATGCAGAAAATCAACTTTTTGGAAATTGAGATTGCTTTGCTCAGTGTAGTAGATTATACTTGCATCACTTCAGAGGTACTTAAAAAAAAAGGCCTGGATTGAGGTGCTATGGTCCTGGAAGTAGCAGAAAATGCATTTTTGTATTCTGTGAGTGGCATACTGCCTTACATTCTGTGTAAGTCAGGGGAACATGTGGTTGTTAAAGGCAAAATTCCATCTTCTTTTTGTTCATTTAAGATTATACCTTAGCTTGTTTGGTAGAAACTAAGCTCTTTTTGTCATCATGGCCACAGCCTAATTCAGACAACTGAGTTCTGTGTCTGAGCAGTCCCTAGAAGAAAAGAGTTGGGATTGGAGGGAATAGTGACTACCTTTTGCTGTTACATTGTGCTGCTTTCTTGGTCAGTTATTGCCTTCCAGTGGATGCTAAATTAATCTGCATGTGGTTTATGGAGCTGAGTGTTAGCACAGGAGGTATCTATTGTCAGCACACATCCAGATATTTGTTGTTGGATACAAACAGTTCTGTGAATGTTACGGCAAAAGCTTGTAAGTAAAGTGGTTCATAGGTGATACCAAAGAGACTATTGTTGTAGTTAGTTATGAAAATTAGCTGTCTGTTTTGTGAGGTTATTAATTCTCTTAAATATGTTGGATTTGCCTAATATTTATGTCAAGAAAATGGGTTGTGTCAGGCTGGTTTTAGTGTATGTGTGAAAGTGTCAGAATAAAATCCATATTTTAAATTGGAAGAAAGTTCAAGATACTAGCAATTCATTCAAATGTGGTTATCTCTCTGCACTAGGTAAAGACACCTGTTGTGAACTCGGACACCAAAGTTCTAGTGCCTGGCATTCCAGGACACAGTACAGCTGTCAAAACTCCAGCCTCGGGAAAGGAGAAAAAGAAAAACAAGAGGAAACCAGGAGAGACAGAGGTAAAAGGCTTCTTCTTTTTTCAAACTCAGCAAGAATGGAGAAACTAGAATCATAAATCATTGCTATACATTCTTTAGGTGTGCTTGAATTTGCTTTGTTTGCTGTGGAAGAAAGGTTAATGATACCATCTTTCTGTATGAGACTTCCCCCTGCTCAAAACATTTCCTTCATTCAAGCCTTCTGTGCCTTGCCTGTGGTTTTGCCAGGCTGCAGAACTTTGTCACACGCTTGTTGCTGCCGATGCCAAGATAGATTAGTGCTTTTCAGCCAAAACTTAATAATCTGCTTTTGTTTTCTCATGCTGTCTTCTGTCAATGCATTTAAAGGAATACACCAAATTTGTGTTGTTTTCCAGCAGAATTAGTGGGAATGCTTCAAGGTAGGTGCTTTGCTTTCAGGCGGTATTTGTGAGAAACCACACTGAGGCAGCACTGCCCTTATTTCCCCTCTGCAGGAGAGCATCGAGGAGCGCCTTGGGGCATTGGATATTGATGTGAGCAAAGTCAAAACTCCAGGTGGCCTTCCCCAAACAGACAGCTTTGCTGTGCTGCTGGTTCAGGGCTTGGAAAGCAACGATGCAGAAATCTTAAATGTAAGTATTGCAAACTCAGTGTGTGCTGTTTGATCTATTCACTGGGACTGGTGGGGAGCCTTCCTGAAAACTGGGAAGGCTAAACAGTTCAGAACCTGTTGTTTCTCCCAGATGCTTTTTGCTGATTTGCTCCTCAAGGCAGTGCTATTTTGAATTATAGAAGTGGTGTTACTTCTCTGTTGTTACCTGTCTTGCTTTCTGAGTCAGTCCCTGAACTTTGGGGCACTTTGTTTATGATAAATTTGTTATGTCACGGTTCAAATGCTTTACAAGTGATGCTACTAATGCAGCCATGTTCCCTTTAGCTTGGACTGGAGCATAATCTGTGCTTAGTCTCCTGAGGGTACATTTTTCAAGCAAGTACCATTTGAGAAATGAATTGATGGCAAGTTTCACTTGAAAAGCTTATCTTGGCATTTGGACTAGGAGGACATAATAGTAGTGGGGTGGGGAACTGTTAAGAATTTGATGCTGAATTGAAATTCCTTATCACAGATGCTTGTGAAAGGCATTTATCTATGGAAGTCAAACAGAAAATATCAAGGGAGATTTTCATGTGCCTGTAATGCATCATTTCTACCATGGAGCAGGTGGGCTAGAGGCAATGCTAGATTGTTATAGATGGGTTTATTGAATGCCTTTACTTTGTTAATTGTACCTGACTGGGAAAACGAAACTCCCTTTTCATAGCAAGTCTTCTGCTCATAATCCTCAGCATACAAAAGTAATGGAATAGGAAGTGGTGTACAGGCAGGACTTTCTGATTTTGCTGATTGCTCGTACACATGTTAAAGCTGAATTATTTTCTGATCATATTCTTTCATTTTAACAGAAAGTGCTTAACACAAGGAAAGAAAATATAGTAAAGAACACAGTAGCCAGAATGCCTATACATGCTGTCATTCCACTGCTGCATGAGGTGAGAGATCCTCCACTTCTTATGCTGTCATACAAGCCACACGTGATTTGCCTTTTAGCTACTGAAATCTGGGGTATGTCTCTTTATTTTTGAGGTTGGTTTGGTGCTGTAAGAAGATGAAAGTTTCTTAATTTATCCCTGATACACTTTTTTATCTTTTCTGGCTGAAGCTTAAGCAAAGGACCAAGTGTCACTGTCAAAGCTAGGAAGAGCATTAGATAATGTATTACGATCTTAAATGATTATGTGGGAAAAGAAAGGGAAGAGATGAAGCAAAAGCTTGTTTAGTCCATGGCAAACAATCACCATTACATCTTCTTTTCAACTAGTAACATGGATGATAATTTGAAGCACCAGAAAGTCCATTCACTGTACTTAAACTTTGAACATCACTTAGTAGTAATTTTAAAAGGAATTTGGCTTTTGAACTGCTTATTCAATGATATTAAATAAACTCTTTATTTGGACATAAATACTTTAATGATTAGCCTTGACTGGACATTACTTTTTTAAACCAAATGTTGGTTAGTAGGTCTTGTTATGTGAATGATGTTCTATTACATAAGTTAATGGTTCAATTTCTTTTGTGTTTTCATGTGCTGACCACAAATAAGTTTAAATTTTTCTTATGGTACTGATCTTAGTTGAATTATGCTGGTGGCCTGGTGCTGAACGTTTGGTTTTACAGCACCTCCTTAGGCTTTTGTTAATGAGATCCTGTGTTTCTTCCTTGGGACCTATGTCAGGGAATCTAAGTGCAAGTGTTTAGCTCAATAATCTCATTGGATGGTCAGACCTTTGGGTAACTGTCATCTCCCAAGTTTGAGATTGTTGTGTGAAGTGGCCTTTACCTGATACTTCCTTCACTTGTTTACGCAGCTTGTCTACCCTGTAACAACTGCTCTACTAAGCAGATAAACAGACATGCAAAAGAAGAGGTTTCTTTCTACTTACTCCTGCCAGGTTTAACCTTCAGTGGATATTTTGCATGTTAAGAGTTCCAGCTTTCTTGTAGTACTGAAACCCAGGTTCTGCAAGTTACCAGCCTGTGTAGAGGGTGGTAGAGCCAGCAGTGTAATTTTCTGGAGCCTGGCAATGGTTAATCATAGCAAATCTCAAATGCCTAGAGAACTTTCTGCCCCGGTATTGGGGCTGTCAAATGATCTAATGTTAGGGTTTTAAACTCATTGTGTTTGTTACTTATTGCTGACTGGGTTTTTTTGTCCTTTCAGCTTACAAAGAGATTGCAGGGCAACCCATACAGGTAAGAAACAACTCAGCTACAGTTCACTTCACCTGAAACTTTTCACATGTGTGCGTTATGATCCCTCCTGCCATGTATGTGATAGATTTCCATAGTAACTGCAATCAAACTGTAGCATCTGGAGGTAAAAACTCACCTCATTGAGGGTGGAAAGAGGAACATGAAACACTTAAAGCAGTGCTTTGTCAGGGTGGCTGAAGTGAAATAAAAAAGGGAAAAGGATACCTGAAATGGGTGTGTAACCCTGAGAATGTAACTGAAGGCCCCAAATGTTTACATTATGGACCTGATCAATAAATAACTCTCAGGTGTAGAGCTTGTTTAATTATCAAATGTATTTAGACATTTCTTAATGCGGTGTTTAATAACAGAACCAGCTTCACCCCCTCCATCTTGTTATGTTGCCATAAGGACAGCTTTGTTGAGGTGGGCTGTGCTGAGTTGTGGGGGTTAGGTTGGTTTGAGTTTCTTCTTTCTAAATATAAATTCCCTCATTGTAGGTGGAGAAGAAAGTAGCATGCTTTGATCTTTTATTCATTGAGACCATTCATAAAAGATTTCAGAAGCACAGACCCCCGGAGCTTGCCGAGTTTAGTCCTCACTGAAATGTCTTCCTTTCCTAACAAATAACTTGCATACCTCGTGTGGATAGTCAAACTTTACATTTCCATCTGTAGAGAACATTTATCTTGCTCCCTAATTAAAGAGGAACACTTTATATAGAACTATTTAGCATCTAGAATATGAAATAGGTTTCTTTTCTCTCAGCCAGTATCTCTTGGATATAATTTATTTCTCTTTTCCAGTGCCTCAGTAATGGTTCGATGGCTGAAGTCTGTTTTTACCCTACATGCATCTTACCTTTCCACAGTAAGTATTTTTCATTCATGCCAGTGTACTTAAGTAAAACTACATTTAAATGCTTAAATAAATGTATTTTCTCTCTTCAGGAATCTGTCTCCTGCTCTCTGCATATGGCAGTGCCCAAAACAATGTATAGAGTGCTATGCTTGCACCACTTTTGCAGAATCTACTGCACATTGCTGACAAATTGTTTGTCTCAGTCATTTCTGACATAATTATAGCCATCCCAAAGTCAAACCAAGATAAGTTATGTCACACCTGTGAGAGGGAACAAAATTACTGCGAAAGAGTAATCTAGCCTGTGTCACTAGATCTTACAGAACTAAGTTTTCTTTGTTCTTGTAATGCTCATATTGAGACTGTCTTGGGCATGGCCAGATTTATAGGGCAAGAGTGTGCCAAAGTTGGCAGGGTAGAAAGAATTCTGTAGCTTCTGGATTGAAGTCAAGCCTTGTCTTACAAGTGATGGATACAATACTCTTGCTGGGTTTGTGCAGTGTCAGTCCTTTCTGCCATTTGTTATAGGATTGCTGAGGCTGCATTCAGACACCAATGTATGTTCAGTTCCCATTTACAGAGCTTTCTGAACAGTGCCTTCACCCCTGCATGTGGCAGAGACTGGAAAGGAAAAGGAGTTAGGAACTGCCATGCTTTAAAAGTAGATAGTACTTCTAAACATGGCTAAGTGTTTAATGGATCAGGCTGCAGGTGGTTCCCAGGAACCCTCAGCTCTCCCTTCTATCTAGAAAAGGGAAGCAAGTGTTGCTTGCTCCAAACATACAAAAGTAGTTTAAAAAAACAAAAACATTTGGGATGTGTTCGTTAACAGCTTCCTATTTTTTTTATCTGTCTCTTCTCCCAAGTTGCCAGACCTTATTCCTCAGCTGGGAATGTTATACCAGTTGATGGAGAGCAGAGTAAAAACTTTGCAAAAGCTTTGCCGTCTGCATGGAAGACTCTTCATTCTTGTTACTCAGGTGAGCTTCAACTACGTAACATGGGATGTGGAGGGGTGTTGTTTGCAGACTTCACTCCTGTTGGGATTTCATCTGATGTGATCTGTCCTGAGCACTTTAGTGCAACTGCTGTTCAGGGATGCTGATAAGGCTCAGAGCAGGCCATTAATGGACTGTCCTGTCAGTCCCTGCTCACTGGGACTGTTTTATCCTGCCAAATGTGTTTGCTCACCCATAGAGTTTTAAAGAGGAATAAATAGGAGGCACTGGGCCACTTAGGTGCAGATGCCTCTCTTTACTTTGTCATTTGTACTTTTTTGACTGTTAAGCCAGCATTATAAGTAAATTTATGTGTGCTACCCTTAATTTAGGTTTCATTTACATTGTTAGGAGTGTTGTTGTCTTTTAATGTTGAAATGCATGATTTAATCTAAGGCTAATCTGCAAATTCCATGCAGGTTGCAGCATCACAAACAGTTCAGGAAGTACCTGAGGTTAATCAGACTGCAAAGCTGGTCTATGAGGATGGTAAGTATTGTATGCTAAGTGTAGCTCAGCTCCTGAATTCACATGACAGCCTACACTTGATGGCTGTTCATGATGCTCCTGTGCTTATCTACCAGTCTGTAGATTAAGGGGTTTTGTGAGATGTCCATGACAGGAAAATCAGTAGCTAATGATGTAGACATCTTGTAGTTAGTTACTCCTTCGTTGCCTTCCTTTTATCTCCTTCAATTCCCTCCCACCCTTGCTTCACAAATGAAGAAATCGGTGAATTGGAAGTTCAGTGTGCTGCTTTAACTTACCTGGCAACCTAAAATTTCTAGTGTTACCTGTCCTTGTGCTAAGGTAGATACAGTGAAGGCACTGCTATGTTTGAGTCATGAGGACATCAGTGTAGGGGATGTCCATGTGTGTGAGTGCATACTTCCAGTTTGGCTTTTTTCCTGCTGCATCTGCACCCTGTGTATTGGTAACGGAAGTGACCTGTCTTAACTGATGTTGGTTACCTTATCTCCAGGTAGAATCAGTTTTGATATGGAAATAGAACACTTTGAAGACTTGGCAGCATGTGGGACTGGACTTTGCTTGCACAATGACATTTTAAAGCCTGTTCCCCAGACTGAGAGATGGTTTTCTCTTTGCAGACTCCTCGGAGGAGGAAGGCTCAGATGATGAGATGATTGCAGATAAAGACTCTGACGTAAGTGGAGTTGGACCAGATCTTCTCCCGTTTGCTTGTAGCAGAAATGGTGTGACTGACAAAGGTCCAAACACTTCTGTTTTATTTTTCCCTCAGGAAAACTGGGATGAAGATGAAGAAAAAGAGGAGCAATCTGATGAACAAGACATGACTGTTGAAAAGGAAATAAATGGTGATTCTGATTTGGAACCAGAAAATGAAAGTGAAGAAGAATAACAGCACAAAAGAGTAATTTTAGCGGTTTGAACAAGTGGGCCACCAAGCTCTTTGATTCTGGATCCTGTTGCTGAAAGATGCTGTATTTGCATATCAGGAGTGCAGAGCATTGCACAGCCTGTGTGCAGAGGCACCTGTGGGGCACTGCATTTCTGAATCCAGAATGTTTTTAACCGTGCCAGCCTTCTCTCGCCCTCCTTCCCTGCGCTTACTTAGAGAAACATTTCCTCCACCTCCCGGTCAGATTATGCCTGTCATGTGGACATGCATTTGTATCTCAAATGAAATAAATCTGCCACTGCTGTTTGTGTGGGAAACTTGGTTCAGCTTTACATTGAATTTGTTTCAAATATTCAAGGATCAAAGACAGCTGGTCTATACCTTCTTTCCATGCTTCAGTTAGCAATAGCAAGTGGGCATCCTTCTGATTTTTTTTTTAAGGAAACAGAAAAAAGAAAAAAAAAGGTATTTTTGTAATATTTAAATTCTGTCTTGAAATTCTTTTCTTCCCTCCTTTCATTGGCTTAGCCATACTTTGGCAATATGTAAATGCCAACTTGACTTAAAAATGGACTTTTTCCTTTTTTTTTTTAACAAATTTGAACTCAAGACTTTTATATGTACAAATCAATGACTTTTCTTGTGCTTTAAAAGGACATTAGAACTATCAGTGGCTCCTAATTTTGTTTTAATGGAGGCTGTATATAAGTTTAATGCTAACCCAGAGGACAGACCATGTTGAGTTGGGTGGGGAGTGACACAGGGAAAGGAGAAGGTGAATGCTTGTGAATACATAGCACAGAGTATACCTTTCTTATGGATTTTTAATCTCTCAGTGGCAGAACAAGGACAGCTATTTGCTCAGCTAATGGAAGCTGAAGTGGTGCAAACATGTTTTTAAGAGCAAAACAAGGTAAAGGTTTGAGCCATTCACCACTATAATGTACAATAATATATTTGTCTATAAATGGAGCTGTTGCAACTAAATACCACCCTCTTTGTAAAGTGAATAAATATACATCTCTTTTACCAAATACCTGTCCTGTGGTGTTTGTTGAGAGAGACCTTAGGTAGCTTCAGGTGGTAGTTAAAGAAGAAATGCTGCTTGTAGAAGGCAGATTTCTAGTGGAAGAGGAAGGCATCCTGAAAGGTTATGATGTTCTGCAAAGCATCAGTTGTTACAGACTTCTTGTCTCCCTCCATTTTAGTCGTATCCATTGATTTGTCCACAGCTGGGCTTGCACTGGGGCTGCAGCGCTGTCTGGAAGTGCAGGGCGTTGTGTCATGGACAAAGCTGGAAGAGACATTCTTGGGTTTGGAGAGCTGGAGGTAGAAGGGCAGCAGGTGGAGGCTTTCAGAGTCTTCAGAAGGTTTTAACTGACAGGAAATCACAGTCCTGCTAGTGTATAAAGCTGGACTTTATTAGTTTTCAGTTCTGAGATGCTGTGAAAATAAGTGCCAACACTTGTACATTGTCTGTGCTCAAGCCACCAAACGAGGCTGACCTGATGTGTCAGTTTTTAAGGCAATCCTGCTGTCACTGTGTGCAGGCAGGCTTTGCGTTGGGCACTGGAGGGGTGTTCTCTTTGGGTGAGTGCTGGTCTGCTGAGCTTTTGAGGTGTGGAGTAATGCAAGGAACCAGCTGTGCTTCAGTCCTGCAAGGCCCTTCCTGTGTCTGCATCCCAGCCCTTCCAGAAGCTGAAACAAGCCCTGGACTGGGGTGAAAGAGCAGGCAGAGTATCCTGTTTGCACTGCTGGGGTGTGGGAAATGGTGGCATCAGGAACTTGCCATTTAGAATTTAGATTCTGTGAATCTGTTTCAGTGTTGCCAGCTGCTGGCAGGGGGTGAGTTCTTGTCTCTTGCTTTTGGAGTTAGGACAGCCAGTTCACCCTGTCCTCAGCCCTCAAGCAGCTGCTCTCTGTGACACTGTGGCTGTGGCAGCTGCAAACAGTGGGGCTCCTTGGTCAAAAATTGACCTCACCTGAGAGCTGCTAACTGACCATGCTGTGCATTTCCTAATCCTTAAAGCTTTATCTGCAAAGCCAAGGTCTCAGCCAGTCGAGGACTAAAGTGTGTGTCCTTCTTTGTCTAGAGAGGCATGGGATAGGTCCTCCCTTCTAATCTAATCCTGGTAGTTTGGGAGCAATGAAGAGAATGAGGAGGACAGAACAGCTGCTCACATGGAGCAGTGGAGGTTGGATGAGAATTTGTCAGAAGGCCAGCACAAACCCCTGCAGTTAAGCAGCCAAGAAGTCAATAGGATGGAAACCCTCAGGTGCAGCTTTTGGTTTTATTTGCCCAGCTATTACTGTGTCTCATTTATAGGTGTGTGTTTAATGTCTGTTCAGACACCACTGCAGGCCGTCTGGGATTTTTGTTTGCTGTGTTTCATGCGGTGGCTTTCCCAGTTACAGAAAAGTAGATAAACTTGACTGTGGTAAGGAGCAATACCAGAGATGGCCAGCGGGTGCCAGACCAGCTCCACAAAATTCCTTGCATCCCTGGGCAGCGGGAACAACCTGACTCGCCTTTGAGGATGGCTGAAGCACATAGTTACTAAATACACCCTGCTGTAAGGTGAGGTGATTCACATTCTTGCTTCTTGTTATGCTCCTGCTTCCAAAGGGGCTTAGTACCCCACCAGCACTTGGGGTGAGAAGTGTTTGTTACCTCTCTTCCCAAGTATTTCAGTGTTCTGTCCGATTCTTGGAAGTTTGACAGGGGAATAAGAGCTGCCTGTGTGGGATGTGCACCTGTGTCTGTTAAATGCTGTGCAGTGTCAGAGTTATGGATGTTTTGCTTTTGGCCTCCCTCTGTGCTATGGGAAGTTATTTATTTGTTAAAAAAAACCAACCTAACGAAACAAGTACGTTTTTGGGTTCATCATTTTAAATGACTTTTGCTAATGGCTTTTCTGTCCCAAAACAAGTATATCAATTACCTTGTTTAAGTAGAAACAAACAAAAGCAAAATGTGCTGTTGGAGAGGAGGAGGATGATAAGGAAAGGTTTAGGATGCACAAGTAGTTCTTAGAGAATTCCTGATTCCTGGCAACATCAGCATGTAGACATTTGAGAAATGCACCCAAAAGCTATGGAGATGGCACACAGCCTGATAGCCAAGTTCTCGTTTGGACTGTGTTGCAATGAAACATCGGCTTGGTACTGTATTCACCCTTCTTTGCATGGAAGAGAACTGCTTGGTGATAAGAAAGACTCTCTATGCAGTGAGTCTGCTCCTTTTCCCTTTGCTCCTTTTGCCTCTGCATAAACCAGGATTAAGTCTCCTATAAACTGATCTGTGGCCTTTGGGGTGTTGGTTCCCTGCTCCCTGGAAGGAGGGGACTGGAGAGAGAAGCTTAGTGCAGACTCTGTTTCCTTGCAGGAAAACTGGCAGCACTAGGACTCTTTTCATGTGTGCAGCAATGAAAGTATTGAAAATCTTCCTGCTCACAAATGGGTGAGACCATTTGTGATCCTCCCCAAAAAGGTGGTGTAGAGCTAAGCCAAATTGGAATGACCTCACACACTGTCTGGTACAGGAATGGATGACCCTTTCAGCTGCTTCAAGCTGGAAGTTCCTATCACCCGATCAAGGTTCCTGCCCTTAGTGAATCTGGCTTTCTGGAAAGGGGGGCTGACAGTGAAGGCTGGTAGACTCTGATTTTGCTGGAGTTGCACTGTGATTTCTGTACTGCAAAAAATCCCATGCTGTGAACTCTGGAATTGCAGGAGCATGGGCAGTTCTAGTGGTTGTTTCAGCCAGTTGGACTGGCTGCCAGAACATGTGAGCTTGGAAGAAGCTTGGGTCCTCTCCACACCTGTGATTCTCTGAAGCCTGTGCTGTGTTCATGCTCCTCAAAGCAAGGTGTATGACTGAAATGGAGTTTGTAGCTACAATTAAAGATTTGGGGAAGGAGTACATTTCATTAAGGAAGCTAATAGGCTGAAGGGAGGGCTGTTCTGGAAAATATGAGCTCTGATGAATGCTTCAAGTCTTTAAATAAAGGGAGTTTCAAAGTGGCAGTTCTTGTTCTACAGTTCCTTGCTTCTGGTGAAATATGCTCATTGCAAAAATCTGCTGGTTTTGCATTGATTGGTATTTGGTGAGGAGGGAAGAAGCCACCCACGGAAATGATTTTTCTAAGAGAAGCTGCTAGCACTTTCCTCCATGCCTGACAAAACCAATCAGTGGCTAGTTTGGCATATTGACAACCAGTTCAACTAATTAAAGAGCTGAATATGCCTCTGTGAGATTCACATTTTAAGATGAATAAGCCCGGGAAAAAGTCTTTTTTCTTCAGGACTGGGAACAAGTAACAGGCCGGCCTGGCTCCCTCTGCGTGGCCGGGCCGGGCTGGGCTGGGCAGGCCCTGCCGAGGGGCCGGGGCCCTCCCCGGGGAGCCCACGGGCCCTGTCCCGGCCGGGCCGGGCGCCGGGCCGGTTCTTCCCCTCCAGCACGGTCTCCGACCCGCGGCTGGAATTAATGCAGTAGGGGCTGGAGACCAGCCATGTGGCCAGAGCAGCTGCTGCTGTTCTGTCCGGGCCCCCTGAGATCCTGGCACAGCCCCAGCACAGCATGACTCTATCACCGTGACTGCTTTGGCCACCGCCCAGCAAGAAACCATCATGAGCAGCCACAGGCCCCGGGTGAGATACCAACTCTTTCATTGCACAGATGAAACTTGCAGGACGCCGATCGTCTCTCAAGTGAGAGAAAAGGACAGAGTGAAGACACATAGAGAAACAACATGAAGACACCAAGGTCAGTAAAGAAGGAGTCAAGTCCCAGATGGGAGGAGAATGAGGAGATGCCTTAGTCTTAGGCTGAAATTTTTTGCAAGGCCATGGTGATGGACTGTGATACACTAGAATATTCCTTTAATTCATGGAAAAAACCCGAAACCAAAACCATGGGGGGAGTGGAGTGTTCAAATTGTAGACATGAGTAAAGGCATTTGTGCTGAAGTAGGTAAATGTTGAAGTAGCTGTAATCTCCTGAGAAGGTTGAACAGAGAGAGAGAGATGAGACCGATGAAGACCCTTTGCCCCCAGGGAAAGAAGACCTCTGTTCCCAGAGATGAAGATTATCTCAGAAAGATGAAGAGAACCTTTGCTTTTAACAGCTCATGCTTAGAATAGTACCTCGTAAGTCAGACACAGCCCATAAATGCAGCTGTGGGACGGCTGCAATGAGATGGGAGGAATTTCACAATTGCAGATTTCTAGGTGTCTGCTATTTGTGAGAATTGAAGCTACCAGAGAACTGTTTCTTCTGGAGAAGTCTCCATGACATGGCAAAAGAGACTCCTCTCCCTAAGAGAACTGATGAAAGACTATTCTAGAGAGGATAAACTGACCTAAGTCCCAGGTATTGTCTCTGTACATTGTCAGTGGGAAAGGAAAGAGGAGTTGGGTGGGGAGGAGAAATGTTCTGAAGGTTTTGTTCTGATTCTTTTTTTTTCTTTCAGTTCTGTTTAAATAAAGTTTTCTTTATGCCCTTTAAAGTTGTTTTGAGCCTGCTTTGCTCTTCTCCTAATCCTATCTTGCAGCAGAAAAGGAGTAAATAATTCTAGTGGGTGTCCTGGCCTTTGGCCAGCACTCAACCCACCACATTAATTGGTGTGTTGACCGGGAAACTCAAATTGGTGAACCAAAACCACTACATATGGCAAAGATGATATCTTCTTAGAATATTTCTCTTAATGGTAAGACTTCATAAATGGTTATGAAGTGCCTTGAATGTTAAGAGGTATGGCAGTACTAAGACTGCAATATGCTGACTTTTATTGATAACCTGCATAGCACTCTCAGCTATGTTGCTGATCACAGAATATTCTGAATTGGCAGGGACTCACAAGGAACATCGAATCCAGCTTCTGGCCTTGCACAGAACACCCCAAGATTCACACCATGTGCCTGAGAGTGTTCTCAAAACACTTCTTGAACTCTGTCAGGCTGGTGCTGTGACCTGGGAGGCCTGTTCCAATGCCCAGTCACCCTCCGGGTGAAAAAACTCTTCTTAATACCCAACCTAAACCTCCCCTGACACAATTTCAGGCCATTCCCTTGGGTCCTGCCCCTCTGCTTCCCCTCATAAGGAAGTTGTAGACTGTAATGAGGTCTCCCCTCAGTCTCCTCCAGGCTGAGGTAATTCTTGGAGTTTGAAAAAAACCCAACTGGAGTGTGTATGTGGTGCCTTTGTGTTCTAGTCATCTTCAGATGCCAAGGGAATGAAATGACAACCCCCGTAAAGGTCTGAGATTTGAGCAGTGTCACTGGAAACGTGGGCAGCTGCCAACTTTTTAAAGGCCTGCAGATAAAGTACAGCATAGAGCTGTTGGCTGCTCTTTTCACAGCTATGAAGAAGCCCTGACTGGAAACATGATCCTGTTTCACTCCACGCTGAATTCCTCTGCAATCTAACTCCACTGCAGCAAGGGCACTCTCATTTTAACCCTTAGGACCAAGCCACTGCCCCCTGAGTTAGCTATGATTTTACACAGCTGAACTGAGTACAAGAGTGCCAGGTAGCTCAGGCTTAAATCAGGGCAGGGGATGGGTGGAAGCACAGCTGACCTATGCTCTGGTCTGTCAGTGCCCAGGCTGGATCTTGTAGCCTAAAAAAAGATAAATTTGCTGAATGGGAATGCAATCTAGGTTAATTGATCTACCAGCAAAACACAAAACAAGCTTGTGCTGGGATGGGGGAAGAGGAAGCAAATGGACTTTATAGTTCAGGACACTAGTTAGTGCACTAAGGAATGCATCAATTGTATAACATCGGGCTAAGATTGAAACTGGTTGCAAACCAAATATGGGAGACAAAACTCATACCTGGTATATAAAAGCTCTGTTTTATTTACATCAGTAAAAAATAAATGTTAAAATTGAGCTTGGTTGTATAAAACAACTGTATTCCAGAAATATTGTACTTGTGAAAAATTTAACTGTTGACCAAAAAACTTGTTTAAAAATTATTTTTTTTATAAAAAAAGTGGTGAGACAAACTATAATTTCCTGCATACTAGAGTTACTCTCAATTCATGCTTGCAATACAAATCAAAGGTAAACACACTTTTTCCAAGAGTCCTTTACATTACTGGACTAAAGAGAATCTCTTAACTACATGTAATCATGAGTTCACGTTACAAACTTGCAGATCACTGCCCCAGAGCTGTGTCTTGAGTACAATGAGCATTTTGCTGCAGCATCCTTTGGGCAGCATCAGAATCCTTCAGCAGGTGCAGTCTTTAGGTGGGACTGCATTTGCAAGGAGCCTCCTGATGACCACAACCTCAGAGCCAGGAGGGATGCAGTGCTAGGTTGCCAGATCATGCACACCTCTTCAAGGGAGCCTGCTTTTAGGCAAAGATGTTTTGGCTGACTCCATGTCCAGAGAGCACATGTGGGAGGAAGTTTCCAGCTTGACTGCTGAAGTGAAGAGCCGCTGTAGCAGAATCTTCTGCTTGAGGGATGTAAAGAAATACTTTCTCTTATTCCCCATTAGGGGTGCTGGGAAGTTTCAGCATGAGGCCATAAAGAGATTAATTGTAGTAGCTGAGGAGAAGCTGTCCTCCCACTCTGCTCTGTTTTCCTCTGCAAAGCTGTGTTTAGGCATGCAAAGTGCCAGTTTCCTGCTGTCATGTTTCTGGTTTGCTTCTGTTCTTGGGGGCGTTACTGCCAGCAGAACAAACCAACCCAAAATGCATGCAAAAATGCATTTGTATTCTTACCCAGGAGGGAGAGAACTGCACTTCTGATGACAGGGAGGACTAACTTGCAGAGTTTACATTTCTTTGCAGCTTTGCAGTATCTTCCTGGTGATTTTCCAGCTTGATAGGGGATGGTGCATCTGCCTGCGTGATTACACAGTGGATTGGTTGACCTCTGCATGGGTATGGCTGCTTGGCCTTTTTAAGTTCACAAACCCCTGGCCATCCAAAGTATCTGTTCACAGTGAGTTGCTTCTCTATATTCAAACCCCAACTTTAAATATAATAATTAAGGTTTCCTTGTGTACATGGTGCAAAATGAAACTGTACTTGGTGAAAGATGCTTGTGGTTAAGGCACAGGACCAAAACTCAGGAGTTCAGTATCCAGAGAGTAACCCTTGTACTGGAGAAAGTGAAGCTCTGTTCCCCTATCATGAAGGTGGGCAGAAAGGGTAAAAATGATGTGTGTAGGTGAAGTTTCCAGACACTTTGAAATACACTGAAAAACGTAGGAAAAAAATTTAAACTATTCCTAACCAAGTGTGATACAAAAGGTTTCTTTTTTTTTTTTTTTACAGCTCTTATTCTGTACTGAAGTTGTCAATGAAAACATGTCAAATGAAACTAAAACTACATTAATTAAAACTTGCATTTTAGCCATAATGATGTATTAGTTAGGTAGGAAGATCTAGTCATTTTTGAGATTGTATTCCAGTGAATGCTGTAAAAGCTTAGGATTAATTGACTGTGAGTAACTTGTGTTTTTATTAACAGGAATCTGTCTAGACTATCCACTGAAATTACAACAAATACCCTCAAACTGCATAAATCAAAAAAAAAAATAAAACTTTTTCGGGGAGAACAGGATTATCTATGGTGGCATTCTTTTCTTTTACAAATAAAAAGAAAAACAAACCCAAACAAAACCTTCAAATGTGTCCTTATATGCCTTGTGATTTATAATGTTGTTTGATCAGGCTATTGCAAAACTGCTCTAATCAGGATTAAGCCTTGTACCCTGGAAACAAGAGGTTATAAGATTATCTGGTAATCAAGGGTGAGTTAGAAGATCAAAGGCTTTTTTGAGAGAGTAAGATCCCTAATTTTTTTCCTTCAAAAGGGGTTGCAGTTGCTTTATTTTAACTAGTATATGACACTATTCTCTCCCTGCATGTTGACAAACATTGACAAACCTAGGATAAAAATGTGGCATTTGTTGAAGCCATGGATGTTTAATTGCAGTAACACTCAATTGGTTCAGGGTCTTACCTCCCTCCTGGAAAAGTCACAGCAGCCCTTTTTACACAGACTGGGATGTCTACTGAATACATAACGTGCTGAATAATGATATTTTGTATTTGTTTTTTTTAACTCTTTTGTCTAAACTGGGAAAAAAGGTCTTGGCTATAGGTCCTGTCTTCATCAGCCAAATTTGCCTCAGACTCACCCAGCTACAAAGTGCTTCTTTTGCTCCATGTAGATCTCTGAGAAAAACCATGGAACGAAAGGAGAAGCAGCTGGCTGGTATCTCAGTGGATTGCTGAATGCAGTTTGGGGTTTTTGATGCAATGCCACCATACAGTTTCCTTGCAAGACAAGATGAAGCTGCATTTTGGAGGCTTGGGTAAGGGTGTTTCTTCCCTCTGGGGCCTCTGGCCTTGCTGGTGCCTCTGCCTCTGGGGGTGCTTCTGCTGTCAGTCCCTCTGCAGCCCCTGGCCCACGATGTAGAGCTCGGGGTGGGAAGCAGATCTGTTGGACTCCTTGGTTTCAGGAACTCCAGAGCTGTTCCAAGAGTCACCTGCTTTTCTAGGGCTCTTGTCCAAGCTGCAAAAGGAAAGATGCTTAAGAGGCTAATGAATAGTGACTTTTTAAAACAGCACTGATTAGACCATGTTAACCCACAAAGCACAAATGCTGCACGACACCCTGTCACTCCCCGTCTCCTCCTGAACACATGCTCTTTATGTGCACTGCCCAGATTTTACCCTTGTCATGACAAATGCACTGTACTCTTCCCTCCCAGACCTCTCTTGGGAAGAAAACATTTAGTATGTTTAACAGGGGATCAGTGTGACAGCGGGTTTCCCTGCAGATAGGAGCAGATTTGAATGAAAAGTCTTGTTTCAGACTGCTGAAGGGAAGGAAAGGTCTTACCTCTGATGTGCATCTGCTTAGCCTGGTTACAGTCATTTCTGAGCATGCTAGCATGACCGTGGGAGGGGAATTCTGGTACTATAAATCTGCTACTCTCACTCTGCTGACAGGAGCACTGAGACACAGGAAGTGTAAATGATGTTCTTGAGGTTGCTCTGGCACTCCCTAGGGGTACAGGGACTTCATGTATCAAGACTGATCAAGACTGATCATGGCAGCAGATCTAGTCACGGGTATCTCACACCCTGTGCCTTCCTGCTGAAGTGTGTGAAGTATGCCCTGTGTTGCTGCAGCTAATTCATGTGGTTTAAGCTCAACATGGGAAAATGTTTCAGAGCTATCTGGGAATCATTACTGTATTTTAAGTATAAAAACTGTTAAACTGAATGAGCTTTCAACTACAGACAAGCTGTTATGTTGCTACTCTTAACTGCTAGGACTTTAATGATTTGAACTGCTAACTGAAGAGATTTGTGATACATGTCCAGTCATGAAACTAATCGAGATTCAAATATCCCCCAGTTGCAGAAGGGCTCATTTGGGCTACTTGCTTTGAGCCTGATTCAGTCAACCCAATCCATTCTCAAGCTCTCATTGAACAGGATGTTAAAGACAATAGCACTTTATCTTCTCTCTCTGCTCTACCACTTGGGAGAGGAGCAGTCTCAAAGAAACAGTGTTTTGTTAAGGTGCATACACAGAAACTGTGTTACAGATTAACAGAATTTCTATGAGCAGAGCACTTGTACATGTTGTGCCTTACTGAGATGCCAGTAATTGCTGATTGCTGTCAAATGACCAAGCTTAGAAACCAGCAGAGTTATCTCAGTCTATCCAGCTGCAGGCTGTTCAAATAGGAACCAGTTGAACAGATTTGAGAACTGAAGTTCTTGTCAGCTACCCTAAGACTAAATGTAAAGGCTCCAACTACAACCCTAGTTAGGGCTAATAATATTTTTAATCCTGATATTCCTTACAACATGGGGTGGGCAGAAGACTTGCTTGGAAAAAGAGTGGATTTGCCTTCTAGGAGAGCAATGAGTGTGCAGGAGACACACGAATTTGTGCACAACCCTGACATTTAATGCCCATCAATGCCAGCTTGCAAAATAAGATGGAAGTTGCTTCTTTTTTGTGTGTGTTTCTGCTAAAAGGAGGTGTGTGGGAGAGGCAACTCAGCTGCCTCTTTTGATTGTACAAGCTCTCCCAGATTATCTTTGGCAACCTACTTGTCAGCAAACGGATGTTTTTATTTGGTAAAAAGTGGGGGGGATATATCTCTTACATCACTGAGTTTGTGAGCATGGGAGAAACTGGATAACTCACTGGTCTTCAGAATGTTTTACCTATAAAAGATCAATAGCATCTCAGGTTTGACTCTGTGTCCTCTCCTTTCTACTAATGAAGCTGCTAATAACAGAAAAATAACACAGGAAAACACCACACAGATGAAAAAAGGGCATTGTTATATTTGGAAAGAAGAGGTAAAGCAAGGGAATAAATGAAGGAAAGGAAACTGACAGCTGTGTGGTAATGGCTTGTGAATTTGAGACCAGATGCAAACATTGCTAGTATGAGGAGGTTTAGGTTTAGGTATAGGTTTAGACATTTTGAGACTTTCCTCTGTCAGCTGGATGAATTACAAAGCAAAGGAAGTCCTGGCTGTTTAATGAACTTGTAGGAGAAAGATGGATCAGAGTGTGGTGCTTTGTCTCTTAAGGCACCTGCTAAACAAGCAGTGCTCAGCATCTGCACAGTGATATGGTGCTCACAAGTGTGGCAACCACCCCAGTCCTGAGCAGGAGGAGAGGAGCTGCAGTGATCTGAAGAGCTCTCAGAGCTTTTTCCTTGTGTTAATTCCTAAAATGGTCCTTCTCTGCCTATCAGCACATTGGCTGTGATATTCGTTTTAGGCCATTCAACGCAAGGTCCATAAAATTTACTCCAGGCACCTTATTTTGGGTGTAAGAAAACATACAGTTGTGTATTGCATCTTAAATCAGTGTGTGTGGTAATTAATGGCCTAAATTTCCCTTTTTCTTATGTTGATATAAATTTGGTATAACTGACTAGTACTACTGTTGATGTTCATTGGGATAAATGATAAGCTGAATTTGACCCAGGATATATTTAGTTCTTCCAAAACACTTGTAGATCATAACACTAGGATATATGACTTTTTTCATGCAAGGGATGATTTTATTTACAGTGAGGTTTTTTTATATTATTCACTATACTCTGACAGACTATGATAGAAAGACAATACACCCCACTGAAGTATAAATTAGCTAGCAATTTATAATGATTTTAAAATGCATCCATAAAACTGCTCGGGCTTTTGTCTTGCAAGGTTTTACATAAAACCTCTTTTGAAACATTTATTTCTGCTGGCAGACGCCAGAGTAAACAAAGCTGACTTCACACAGTTCATAAAAGGAACAACAGAAAACCCAGCAACACTGTAGAGCAATTTTAGGAAATATTCAAATGTCAGACTACAATGCAATATTAGAACTGGGAATGCAAAATGGTTTGCATTTCCCAGTGTTTTTTGCATGTTTTGTTCAGCACATTCCTCTACTGCCAGCATGGGATACTCAGTCCTTATTCTGTCTTTGGGGTGGGAATGCCTGGACATCATCTTCAGTGCCCATGACTGTCCCTGTGCTCACAGCGCCCTGAGTGCTTGTGCACCTGCAAATGCAATTTCATCCTGCTGGGGTTGATCTTGCAATCCATAACCCTCCTCAAGGGAATGAGTCATGTAAGTGCAACTCTTCTGGGACAAGAGCAAAAAATACTGCTCATGTGTGGAAAGGTTACCAGAGAAGCTTAAAGCTTAATTGACTTACACATCCTAAGATGTTAAGAAACTAGAATAACAACACTGTACTTCCAGGCTGTTACACATCTTTGAGTATTCCCAAATACCGTCTTCTATTTCCTGGCTGGTTTTATGATTTTTTTTGCTTAGGTGATAAACAAAATTTAAAGCTAAGCTCATTTTTTAATAAGATGACACACTTTTTGCAAACATGGAACTGGCATGTGTTAATCTTTCAATTTCTTTTTCAGATCAATGAATTTCCAGTAGACATGGGATGCTTTTCCACTTTGAAAACTGGGCTTGGGCTGTGGACCCAGCAGACTTGACATCATCACCTAGGTCTGCAATTGTACACAAGACGTTCAAAATTCCAGCCTTTAATTATGTCCGCACAGATCCTTGCCTACATATTATCTGTCTCTCATCCTTGCCATCTGACTTGAAACATTCTCCCACAGCTTTCAGATGAACAATTTATACTGGATTAGAAACTGATAGAACAACACCTCTCCTCTCGGCTCAAACCTATCTTCTCATAAATATTTATGTTTTTAACCTGAGGGCTACTTCAGACCTTTTCAGAATTGAATGTGGATGCCCTTAGCCCCCACACAAATAATGACAGTTCTGTGCCATGCAACCAACATTGAATTTTCCCCAGGGTGCCTGTCACAGCTTATGTGTAAGGGTAAGGCTTGAGCACATCATGGGAAGTTAACTCTTTCCTTCATTCAGACTGGTAGTCTACCAAAATCTGAGGCAAGAAAATAGAACAGATTATTTCAGTTGGAAGGGACTGACAACGATCATCCAGTCCAGCTACAGTGCTATCTTTGCCTAGCCATCTTATCTCCACATGAACAGGACACCTTTCTGGGAAACATCTTAACAGCATTAAATTCCCATCAGAAGTTCAGAAAGCCAGTGCGGTGCTATAGGTCCTCTTCTGGCAGGAAGTTCCTTACCTTGCTTGGTTAAGTGCAGGTTCACTGCCAGCTGTTAGAGGAGCTGGAAGATGAGGCTGGACCCCTGGTCGGCGGTCAGAGAAACTTCTCCTTACGAATGGCTGAGGGTTTGTGGTGCTCAGGGACAGCTTCCTGGTCCTGTCCCCGGGCTGCCGGAACAGCAGACTGCCCTTTTGGGAATGTGATGCAGCTTCAGGCTGGCTGGTCACCTCGGCAGGGCTTTTGCTGGGTACCACTGGAGGTCTGGCTTCGAATAAGGAAGAGGTGGCAGGGCAAAATATGGAACGGACATTGCTGCCCCTCTTGGAGGAGGAGAGCTGGTGCTCGTCCCCGGCATCCAGCCCAGCTCTTGGCCCCTTGTAGGAGCGAGATGGGGAGGCTGGTGGGGAGGGGGTGGTGGGGAATGGAGCAGGGGAACCCACCAGCCGCTGGGCTGCTGGTGAGTTTTGCTTGTGCCCCACAGGAGGGCTGAGTGGCTTTCGCTGTGGTGGCGGAGAGGGCAGCTTCTTCTGCAAAGGTGGGCTGGGCATCCTGGGGCTGGAGGGGGGAGTGGGTTTCCTCTGCATGGTGGGTGAGCTCAGCTGCGTGTTGCTAAAAGCCTGCAGAGAATGTCTGTGATGCGCTGGGGGGCTGAAAAGCCGTTTCTCAGTTGGTGAAGAAGGAGCAGTTCTCACTGGGGAGACCCTCTTGGTGAACAGTGAGCCTTTTTCATTGCTCCAGAGTGGATCGGGAGAGCTGAGCTTCTGGCATGGCACTGAAGGCGCAGGTGGGTTGGGCCCCTTGCCCTCTGAGCTGTTGCTGTGTGGGCTTGAGACCCCACTGGGATTTTGAAGAGGAATAATTTTATGGGTTTGCTTGTATAAGTCCGCAGCCTCTTTCCTCTGGGTTGCTAATATTTCCTCCTGGCTAGGGATGCGCACATTGGTAGGGTTCAGCTCCAGAGAGTACCTGTGCAATTTCTCCTCCCCTGACCTGGTACTCCTTAGACCTTTATTAGTCACTGCACTGGGGCCACTGATATTTTTACTTGGCAATAAGTCGATGGACTGAAGGGAGGCTTTCATTTTTGGGGAAACCTGTGATCTCTTAGCAGCATGCAGTTCTGGTTTGGTGGTCTTTTTGGCATCTTCTGAAGAGTTTCCTTCTATTCTTGCAGTTTCTTCAGGCTCAGATAAATTTTCAGAAGAAGTGTCCATTAACATTTCAGGTGGTGGTGGTGGCAGGTTCTCAGTGTCTTCTTCGGTCTCTTCCTTTGTGTCCTTCTTGCTTAATTCTGCAGGTGGTGCAGGAAGAAAGGCATTTGGAAAGCTAGAAGAAACATCACTGCTGTTTGTGTCTTCTACTGGTGAAATGCGATGCTTAAGATTTAAAGGTGCCAGGCCTCTCTGAAAGGGGGTGGTGGGTGGGATGACTGGAAGTCCAAATTTTCTGATGCACTTTATTGGTCCTAAGGATCTTAGAGGTGTGGCTTTTGCAAGATCATCATTAGGACTGAAGGTTTCAATCAGTTTTTTGACAGACTGCCGGGGGGTACAGCTGCTGCCACTCAACATTTGTGCTCCAGGAGGTTCATTTTCTTTGCCTCCTGATGTCTCCTGGGTAGGCACAGGAGCTCTTACAGCCTTCCTGACTCTCTTTTCATTCAGCGGAGCAACAGGATTTTGATAAGATGTGAACAAAGGGACTTTATCCTGGTTTGGCAGGATGCTGAAATTTTTTGAGAGGCCTGCCTTCAGCTTGCGGGAGGACCTAGATGTAATTTGTTCATCCTGCAAATAAGGTGCTGCTCTTGATTTCCAAAGCTCCAGGTTGTTAGTTATATCCTTTCCATACAACATTTCCAGCCTTTTGCTGAGCTCCTTTTGAGTTCTCTGAAGCTCTAGGAGAGTCGGGTCCTCTGCCTGGCTTCTGAGGGACTCCTCTGACCTGGACCGTCGTTGTTTCCCAAACCTTCTGTGTCTGCCTGTGGCTGTATTGGGCCTTTTTGCAAGGACTGCTCTTCCACTCTCATCCTCTATCCATTCTCTTCGCCTGGATTTAGCTGGGACAAACTTGATTTTTTCACTGATGGCATCTTTCATCTTCAAAATGATTTCTTCTGTGTCAGCATTCTCTGTCCTTTTGATGGACTGCCTTTTAATGTTCTCAGTGAGTGCAGGTGAAGACAGGGACCTCGGCAGAGCATCCTTCCCCATTTCCGATAAACTTGTGTTGTCATCATCCTCGCCCAGCGTGCTCTCTTCATCATCATCATCATCCTCCTCATCCTCATCAGAAGGAAAATCTGTTGATTCACAGACTTTGAAATGTTCACCTTTCTGAGTAGAATCAGACTGCAAGGAGTTGTAGGAACGACTTTTGCTCAAGCTTGCATATTGGGGCATGGTAGAAGTGCCTTCTGCTACTCCACCCTGACAAGAAGTCGCTTCCCTACGTTGCATGGATGAATGAAACACGTCCCTAAAATGCCTTTCAAGAGCACAGCCATGGGATGCAACTGTACCTACTGACACTGTCCCACCATTCACATGCTCCACTGTTCTGGCATGCTTTTGGGATGGATGTCTGTGTGCACAGGAGTCATTTGGCTGTCCTCCATGCTGGCTGAGAGCACTGAACTCTTTGAGAGATTCACTGTCCACACCAATGCCACTGTCCTCAGAACAGAGAGTCCTGTCATCACTGTGGGATTGAGAGGGTCCCACAGTTGAGGCTTCCAGCAGCTTTACCGTCCGTAGCAGGTGCTCATCAAAGCTTTGCTTTGCTTTCAGTTTGCCTTCCAAGTTGCTTGCAGCAGACTGCAGGTAGCTGCACGTCTCCTGTAGGGCATTGGATGTGAGGGAGGCCAGCATCCCACTCACCAGCTGCATTTTGTTGACCGTGTACTGCAGTAGCTGTTGCAGAAGATCAGGGTGCTCCTTCAAATCATCCTTTTCTGCTGGCCATGCCAGATTCCCACCCACGTCTTTGAGAAGATTTTCCCCATCATTGGCAATTTCTTCCAAGAGCTGGTTGATTTCATCAAAGCGAAGCACAAGGAAGCTGATCATCTGCTGTAGGAAGAGCTGAGTTTGGGTGGCCTGGTTGGCCATGTGCAGAATAGCTTCATACTTCGACAGGTTGGGATGTAAGTAGGCGTATGCACTCTGGTGAGCCTTGACAAGCAGTTCTGGGAAGTCCACCTTCTTCTCTGTCTCACACGAGGCCAGAATGGACTTTTCTTTACCTTTGTTGGGCTGACCTTGCTTTGCCAGCTTATGGGTTTTTTTCTTCTTTCCTTTCTTTGGGATTTGCTTTGCGTTGCTTTCATTCTTGTCATCCCAGACAAAAGCTGATCCTTCTGATTCACAGGAGGTTTGCTTTCTGATCTCTATGGACTCAGTGATGTGCTTCTGAGACTCAATCAGTTCAGACATAGCAACTTCAGCATCTGTGGCTGTCCTCTCAATTTTCTTGTCTTCCCTGGAAATCTGAGAATCTGAATGAGCCTTGGAAGATAACTGCAAATTATCATTTTTGTCCAGATCTGACAGTCTATCTTCATCCTCTTCTTCTAGGTAGTCCTTCCTCTGAATCCCATATTCATCAATATTATAGCAAGATGAACCTTTAACCAGCAGAGGGATTCCTTTATCTCTTGAATCAATTGGCAAAACACTTTTGGGTTTATTCAAAGCCTTAAGACCACTTCTTGCAGGAGTACTAGCAGTCTCACTGTGAGAAGGTGTGCAGCCCATCTTTTCTTCGTCTTTATTTTTGATCAAAAATCCAGAAGAACTAGGGAAAACACAAGTAAAAATCAAACTCACTGTGTCATCCTGAGCTGCAGACTGGCCTGTTTCTCAGTTTTCCATCGTGATCCCAGTTTTGTTGTCAGTTTCCTTTGTTGTTCGCTTTAAAATCCCATGTGCTTATTGCATAGGATCTGCTCTTGAAGTTGTGCCCTGTTCCATTGTATGCTCCCACTCGGGTTTTCTTCCTTGAGTCAAAAAAAAGGAGTGAGAGCTTGGCTGGATTTAGAGCTAATGTATTAGGAGCACTTGCGTACCTCACTTCTGCCTTGACAGATGTCCTCTGCAAGTAAGATTTTAAGCTCATTAGGGTAAGCAGGCTCCAGCCAGTCAGCACCAGTGTTGTATTTATAAAGGCAGATTTTTCTGCTGTGTATTGGGGGGCAGAAGGACTTGGTACTTGTCCCTGCATTTTCCCCTTGTTGCAAAAACATAACATGCAATTGAATGCAGAGATCCAAAGGAAGGGGCTGTATTTTGAAGCCTTTTTGAAGGGAAACTATTTGAACATGGCATGTAAGCATCATTAGAAACTCCTTAACCAAGAGAAAGGTGACCTTGACCACGGATGTACCCCCTGGAGAGTAAAAGACAGGAAATCAAATGGGTCGGAAATGCCTGTTAAGATTTCTGCCTCAAGAGTCTTCAAAATTTTCCCCTACTTGCAAGTGACAAACTGTTTACTTTTTTCTTCTAAGACTTCCAAACAAGATTTTTGAGTTTTTGTCCTTCCTCTCAGGTGATCATTCTTGAAATTTTTTTTTTCCCTTCTAGACAGTTTCCCAACCTGAAAATCCTAACCGCACAACAACAGTATTTGAATTAAATAATTCAGTAAAATAAGTTTTGCATATCTTGTTAAGACTGCATCTGAATCTAGTATATCCAAACTGTTTATTTTCAAATTAAAATTAAAAATTAAATGAAAATTAATTTTTTTCCTTTGTCTGAGTGGCTTGGGATAACATTTGAACTCACAAATGTGACTTGCTTACCTTTATTTCTTTTTCATTTGCCAGGGCTTAGTTCTCTTAAATGCAAGGCTTTATGGGCTAAAACTCTAAGAAAGAAAAAAACCTAATAAATTAAAAAAATACAGACCCATATCTGAAAAAAGGAAGGGAAGGGAAGGGAAGGGAAGGGAAGGGAAGGGAAGGGAAGGGTAGGGA